>BMAW01064441.1:730428-825112 GCA_019974015.1 Nephila pilipes | reverse complement strand
GCTTTTTTTAGATGTTTTCTATCACCCTTTACATTTATGCCTGTGAATTTCGAAAGAACTTTTATACTTAGAAAATTTATATACTTTAACAATATTAAATTTTTAAAATTTAGAAACAATAAAATAATACGCAATTTTGGAAATGAGAAATCAATTTTAATTTTGTTTGTGATACATTACTACAGAAAACTGAATGAGAAAACTTGTTCATCCAAAAAATAACTGATTGGTTCAAATATTACTCCTCTCAGCTTGTTTTTGCAACCACAAAATATAATACTAATACGAAAGGCTTCATTTTTGTCTAAAAAAATTATTACATCAGTTTTGTTCTTATTATAATAACATAAGACAGATTTAAAGAGAACAATCACCGAAATTTCACGAAACCACTTCAGACTGAAAACAGCTTTCAGTAAACTTTCAAAAAGCAGAACGAAAACAAAAACCTATTTCCGTCAGAACAGTGGTATTTGTTTAATGACACGGGTTGTCTGAACTCCCAAAAATGATACAAAGAGGTTATTACCAAAAACACCTGCTACGTAGAAGTATTCTCCATATTCGTGAGTTACGTCACGAACAACAGAGGGAGTTTATATGTGAGAAACGAGTTTTTAGGAATTCATACTCCAAATGGGACAATAAATTTATCCAGGCACACGCAGAGACGTTATTCTTTTATGTCGACTTCGAATTGCAACCCCCATCCCCTCCATTTCTATTCTTTTCTGAGCTCCAGCAGTTTATTCGTCGCTTTTAACGATGCATGTGATAATGTGATGTATAAAACAATACTGTATTAATTTTATTACGAGTCATTTGACGTGGTAAGAGAATAAGTGCGTTGCGTTAAACATGGAAAACTTTTGCATAAAGCTTCTTCTTAAATGCAGTTCGGAATAATTTTGGTATAAAACTGGGCAATCACTTTTTCATGTATAAAACACTACATATCGAAAAATGAAATAAAGTCAAATAAAAATAATTTATATTACAGTAATTTAAGGCTCCTGTTCACAAGCCATTTTGATTTCATGAATGTAATATTAATTCTTTGGAATTTCTACTACGGTCCTCAAATTTATACTATTTTACTGTTTGAATGAAAAAAAAAAAAAAAAAAAAAAAAAAAAAAAAAACAGCATCCATAAATAACGAAGGTTTCTGCGAAATTGCCTTTTCTCCCCGGTTTTTAAAAATATTTTAGAATATTTTTTAAAGTTCGAAAAAATCCACTGACGAATCTTTGAAATAGAGGTAAAAAAAAATTTAAACATCGGAGGAAAAATCTTAGAAAACTTTATTAATTTTTCCTTTTTCGTCTTTTTTTTTTCTTTTTTGCATTCAAACAGTTAAAAAACTATTTAGATTTGAGATAGTAGTAGAAATTTCACAGTATTAACATTACGAAATCAGAATGGTTGACAGACGGGTGCCTTATATACGACAGTTTTTTAAAACTATATTTGCATTTAGAATAATAACTTATTTATTGAAAATTGTTTTCACGTTGCAAAAATATCTCGACAAGAATCTATCACATTAAATAGCAGATTCAATTCCGCTGTTTTATTCAAAGTTTTAGTCAAATATTACAATTATGTATATTATTGTTAATACATCTCCATTTATATTTTAAGTAATTAATATTATTGATTGAAAAAATCCTCATAAAGATCTCGTCTACCGACCATTCTGATTTCGTGAACCTCATGTTAGTCCTGTGGAATTTCTACTATCGCCCTGAAATCTAGACATCTATTTAATTGCAAGAAAGTTCAATGGAATGAGCAAAAATAGAGAAAGTTTTTCCGGAGTTATATTTTCTACCAGATTTTGAAAACATTTATAAATATTTTTAAAGACCGGAAAACTCACAAGCGAATTATTAAAATACGTGCAATTTTTTTTTAAAAAAAATGGAATGAAAATGTAATTCCAAAGAAAAAGTCATTATTTTTTGCTCTTTTAGTTGCAGTTTTATACATTCAAATATATGCAACTGTATAGATTTGAGGGCGGAACTAGCAATTCTATAGGATTAACATTACTTTTAAAAAAATCAAAATGGCAGATTAGAAAAAATAATCAATCAAATATCTCAACAAATTCGGATGTAGTATCGATTTACACATGTATTACATGGCTGATGGTACCTCAATCAAATATGATTGAGGTACCATCAGCCATGCAATACCATCAAATATGATGATAAGCACTTTGAAAATCTCTATCAATAAATACATATTTTCGCTCATATATGTCTCAAATCCAATGAAATATAAAAGTTTTCAATTCTTATTCCCAAAGTAACAACAGATTCCTTACATAATATTTAGATGCATCTATCATTTAAGAATTGCACTGGATACATTCAAGCAAATTAACCTTCAATAACTACAATCAAAAGATCAAAACCAAATGATTTTTTTTAATAATTTAAGAACAAAAGTTATGTTTCAACTCGAAAAGACAGAAAACAAAATGAATGCTATTATTTATTATGAAATGTTACTTGAAAAAGGCATATGTATATAATCAGTATCACGTACCCATCCATGACATGTGCATTATCTTGAATCAAAAGAAATCTGGTGAACCATCGAGGCTCTAGCGATAAACCTGTTCCAAAGACTGTTATAATTCATTTCAATAACAAATCTCTCTGCAGATCAGAAATGGAGATAGTGCAACAAATCAATATTCATAGTACTTCTTTCCACTCGAATTCTTCTTAACAGCCCATTAATCACTAAGTATAATATTGCTTGAGTGCATTAAAAACTGCCGTCTCTCCTTCCCCCTGAAACATCTTTAGTTTTTTTTTCTGCTGAACTTCTTTCCTTTACAGTGTGCACGTTTGGTAATAATATTTTCATACCGAAAACAAAAATATAATCCTTATGTCATTTATTAGTCGTTTGATTTGTTTTATTTAACTAAGGCGAACAATAGAACTGCACAATGAGCTGTTTCGGAAGTCAAGGTAATTTTAAACTAAAGTCGAGTGCTGTGCTCTCAGAACGACTATGTCACTCCTTATCAGAAGTTCGAGGACCAGTTATATATAACATTAATTGGAGTACCTTATTTTACAGTGAATTCAACAATTCAGTCAACAACGAAATTTCGACAGAGGAATTATTATTTTTTACCTTCCACTTATCTTAATTCTGCTACAAAGAACATACAAGTGAATAAATGTAACGATCTCCAAAAAAAAAAAAAAACTGTATGAAGAACAAACGTTGGAAACTAAAATGGACCATGACGTCATACATCACAATTTTAGCCAAAGCTATGCGTAGCAGAGCGGTTATCATCTTTGGCAGAGGAGGAAAAAGTCGAAAACTCGCGCTTGCTGATTGAGCAATAAATTTCAATTAATAGATATTTTCTCCCGCTCTTTTTTTGTAAAGATGGCAAAATATTCATACCGCATAACGTATGAATACCGAGTAGGTTTGATCGGAAATTAACGCTATTAAATGTTATTTTCAGAAGTGTGAGGAACAGGCAGTAATCAGTTAACTCGCCCGAAACAAAGTCAATCTTGAAAACACTTGAATTTCTCAGATGGTGTAAGATTCGTTATCTTGCAACGTTTCGTTTGAAATCTAGGCCGTAAATTTTTCAAATAATGCGCAAAAATTCCAATGACATAAAAGTGAAAAAAAATATAAAGTAAATGAATTTGCTTTTTCGAATAAATTGAAGTTTGCTCTTTCATCATCCTCAGTTTCAAAACACCAAATTCCGTGCGTCTGGTTCTAATCGGTTTTGTACTATACCGCTCACACATTAAACTCTTTTTTTTTATTAATATAGCTATAGTAGCTCTAAATGATCCATTCACCCTTGTCTGTTACTCTGTTATTTTATCAAACAGGTTTAAATAGTTTCCAACGTATGTGAAAACAAAAGATTTGACAAGGGAAGGTAAGCAAGGAAAAAGGTGTGGAGGAAGTTATTAAGGATCTAAAATATATATATCTATTAATAAAATACAAAACTAAAATAAAGCTATACAAACATATTTGTTATTTATGACCTAGAATAAATGTAAACGAAACTGGATCTAATAAAGGCAAAAATTTTTCTATGAAGTAGATAGGTTAAGATGTATTCCATCATTGCAAAGCTTTGTGTAAAACGGAAACGAATCCTTGATGATTAAAAATTCTCAAAAACAGATTACAACATAATCCTTTTCTATTTTTCAACAGTCAATTTGATACAAAGCCTTAAAACAGACACCGATAAAAAAAAAAAAAGAAAGGATGTCAGTAAATTCTCTTATGGATCCAAAGAATGACATTCCGACATCCAGGTCACGAATGTCGTGAGAGAAGAACGAAATTGAAATTCATTTGGTTTATTTTGTGTAACGTATACATCTTTATTTTTTTCCGGAGTGTGCGCACACACAAAAAACAAAAGAGGAGAGTTTTACTTGCATGCATCGCCACACGCGCGCTGGATGCAGATATGGGCTTTTATTTCCCGCGTTCGTTTGCACAGTTATGCATCGGCAATAACAATAAACGGACGAAACAGGCGAATGATCATAAAGCATTCCGTCGTGGCTACTTTGATTTCCCCAGGAAGAAATGTGCAACTACAGATGATCTAGTACACATACTATATCTAAAAACAAGTAGTCACTTGACCGAGGTTCAAAATCACGAGGTCCGTCTCCAATAGCCCTCGTATTTCTTCTAGTGCAACGTTAATAAAACTAAACCAATGTCTGAAACAAGGCATCCAAGTAAATTCATCTTTATTCCTACAATTCCTCAAGGATAACTTATTTTATAAATATATGCTTAGGTTTAGTTAACAGATTTTTAATTGGAATGTTGTGTAAAGATAAGAATTCCTAAGTCATTGGGACACAAATAATTTACTTATTTCATTACACACGGTTGGCCAAAAGTCATTTCACAATTTAAAATATGAATAATTTCGCAAAAGATTATTTGTGTTGCTTTGTTTTCAGAATCTGAAAGAGATTTTAATTATGGAAAAATATTGAATTAATAACGTTTGAAAATTATCCAATGTTACTATAAAAATAAAGGTTCTCTTGTTCTCATGTAGAGGGCGTATATGAGGTTTCATTTAATAAAGCCTTCATCGGGCTCGGGTAAGGGGTTTCGAGAAACTAGGGTCTGTCACGTAAGAATCGTAAGACCCTACTCGAATCGTAGCCGCGGCAATCTTGAAAAACAAGAAACATCGACTCGTTCTTGAGAACTAGGAATTAGTCCTCGCGTCTTCTAGATCTCAGTAAACAATTTATTTTTTCACGACGGATGCCTTAAAGATTGCATCTTCAATAATTATCCTAAAACCGTTGCTCAACTGAAGACGCAAACTTGTCAAGAGATAATGCAAGCTATTATGAAAAATGTGATGAAATGAACCTGCATTAGCACACTTGACACTGATACTCCGTTTTTCATTCCTAAATCAAAAGCAATTTCCAAAATGCATATAATATCATATACACGAGGAGGTATGGTAAAGTTTTAATTATTACTAAGAAACAACAGAGATTTCTGGATTAAATTTACTCTACATATTAATTTATTCTAATGCGCATGATGTTCTAAATGACAA
Organism: Nephila pilipes; assembly: GCA_019974015.1. NCBI lineage: Eukaryota > Metazoa > Arthropoda > Arachnida > Araneae > Nephilidae > Nephila > Nephila pilipes. Next base: position 819,487 of record BMAW01064441.1, on the reverse strand, counting down.
CTATTAATGTTGATTTGTTTGGTTTCAGAAAGCCGTAGAAAGAAGTAATCTGCAGCGTGGAGAAGATAAAAAGTTCAATCTGCTGAGTTCTACAGTGACGTCCTTCGAAAAATCAAGAAACGCTGGAAGAAATATATAACTCTGGATGGTGATTATAAAGAGATGTCTTAAGAATAAAAAAAATCTTTTGATAATATTCTCATATAAATAAATATATTTTATAATAAAATATAAAAAGTTATATTCCTTTAAAACAGTAAAGTGACTTTTAGTCAACCTTAAATGTCAAAACATTGTAACCGAAATAAGGTTCGTCAAATATATCAAATAAAAAATGTGTTTATATCTGCTTGTTTTTACAAATAAAGAACTATATTTAAAATGTATAAAAACAACGAAACCTTTCTTCTTGCAGTTCTTAATGAATGAAAGCAAAACTCCCATGAAAAATTTAATTATTTTTATTCATAAATTAATATATTACATTATTTTTTATGTAATAGGGAACCAAAAAAAGACAAAGAAAATTGTCAAATTATTCAGAATTCCTAGAATAATTGAGAAGTCGCCATGTTGTCTCGAGATCATATTTCAGAGTCCAACGATTCTAATATTTCAATGAATTGACATTAATTTCGCATTTTTATTATTTCTTTAATTGACCTTTCCTTTCTATTCAAAATTCTTCCATAACATCAAATCAACGAAAACAACTTAATATTTTAATATTGAAAGAGGAAATGTACCATTCCTTTTTTGAAACGTACCAATAAAGTTCCTAATGTCTTAAAATTTTTATTGATTTATTCATTCACTGATAAGAAAGAAGAGGTGAGATTTCATAAAGAATTTTTAAATTTGAGTTTTTATATTTCAGTCGTGTAGAACTAAGTTATGGAAGAAAACTACCCAAATCCACCCCAATACCATCCATATATTTCAATTATTACTAATATATTCATATATAATGTATTTAAATAATTTCGAGATTTTATTTTCAGTAAATCAAAAAATTGTGTTCCTGTAAAATCAAAATGAATGAAGAAAATGCTAGAAACGTATCACTCTATATCAATTATTTATCGTTTAATATTTCTGTGAGATTACTTATATTTTATTGTTTATACTTCATTGGGCACTTTAGGTTGTCTAAGATAAAGAAAAAGTAATGCTAAAACCAAGGTCAGATCAAGCTTAGAACTCGTTTATTTTACTACGGAAAATTGTCTCAAAATGAAACACCTTTACATGTCAATTTAGGAATTCTCTAAATTCATACTCCAAAGATGATATTAAGAGTAGTATATGAATTGAGTTTCTAGAAATATTATTAATTATTACAGAACGCAAACTATTTCAGTAAAACATCCTTGAAATTAATCAGAAAAAGATTTGCCATTCTGTTATTTTTTTTAACTAAATTTATTGATCTTTAACAAAATACCATTCTTAATTTTTTGTTGAAGATTTTGTTTATTATTTTCGGTCACTTTGTTTCTTTCGAGATAATGACCAACTTTGCTAATAGATAGATTCCATGAATTAATTAACCAAGACTATTCAAATTTGTATAAAAATTATATTGTAAACCTCATATACAAACAGTAGCTTTTATATCTAGAAATGCCTTAATTTCAAGAATTTTCATCACTTAGTTATGGTGTGACGTATTTCTTTTATTACTTAACACTAGTCTAATTAATTATTCAATAAGTTCAAGATTCCAACTGAAGGTAACACAGCTTATTAGTTATTAACATAGAATATACATGATTATTCCCTCTCTTTCGAATCCCTCTTAACTCACTTAATCCTAATTTACATCCTTCTAATAAAATCTTAGCTTTCCAAATCACTCGTTCCAATTCAACCACTTCTTTTTCACAGATTCAATTCTCTCTAACAAGGAGTCACCTCAATCTACCCGATTAATGACGATGATTCACTTCAATTACATATCTATCAATTTGTAATTATTCTCCAGCTCCTTTCTCTTTTCTTTCAATTCTATTTCACTTATATATCCCTATCTCTAATTCAATTCAATAAAACTTTTTATCTTTATCTAATTTACCTAATCACCTTTCATTTTGGCTGGCACGGTGTTGTAATTTTATGTGCAATTGAAAAGACCAAAAAGTCCTTTAGGTTAGTGAAGAGAAAATCGCAAAAGCCGAATGTCACAAAAAAAATTTATGAGTCAAGATAAAATGAAAAATATTATTTTACAAATTAATACATGTATTATACATGTATTAATTTGGTATAATTTTAGCATTCTTAAAATTCTTCATAGTCAACTGAGCTATCAACAGTATTTGCCCCAACGATTAACTTTTATTAATGACGAATTGCCTTTATTTTCCGAGTCCGAAAAAAGAAAAAAACATCATTTTAAAAGGCGACAAATTAGAAAACACAAACGCTTGAGGCGTTTGTATTTGTAATTTTCTTGACTTTTGTGATCAATAACAAAAAATTAATTGAAATATTTCAATCATTATAAATATTAGAACAGATGTTATTGGAAAAAAATATTTCAAATAAGATCACGGCGAATCTAAAATTACAGCAAAGCATCTTAACTTAGAATAATGCATAGAAAATTGCTATACATTTTGACCTTGAGTTGCAAAATCATCAAAGTCACAAAGATAGCACAAAGTCGCTGTTGAGAGTAAATGAAGATATACAGAGTGGACGATAAACAAAGGTATTCACCTTTCAGAAAAAGATTTTGCGCAACCCCATTCAGGTTTCAACAATAAACGTAAAACGTTATGAAACTGGCTGAGCAGTAATTACATTTCTGAGGCATAGTACCGTGTGTACGTGATGTAACAATGGACAACGATTTGAGACGCAGACCAGTCATATTCAAATACAAGCTCAACCTTAACATGAAGTCCATTCATTTTAACTTTGCAGTAAATTTATTACAAAGGCCTCAAAATGGACATTGTTCCTCTGAGTCCGGAAATATGTATTATACAGTAAACTGGCAGAAACAGACATTGGAGTTAACATGAAGAAATCCATAAAAATGATAAAATATGAATAGTAAATTTTATCAAATTTTTTTTAAAGTTATTGAAACTTAAAGTTACACATCGAGTGAATTTTGATCAGAAATTAAGAGAAAAATATTATAACATTAAAAATATAATTTTTGAACTTACTCCAATTTATAGATTTGAGATTTTTTTTTTCATAGCAAAAAAAAAAAAAAAACAAAAAAAAAAATGATAAAAATTATGGAATTAATAAAAGAAATGGTTAAATATAAATAAAAAAAATTAATTGAAACAATTTTTAATGCTTAGAATTTAATAATTTGAATAGCTTCTTCATTCAATGAGGTGATGATAAAGTTTAATGGCTCAAGTACTAGATGAAGTTATGCTGAGCAAAACAATGTGTAACTGTGATCTGGACATTTGAAAAAAATGGAAAAAAAAAAAAAAAAGGCTGATAAGAAGAAAAGTCGAATATAAAAAAAAGATCACTAAAGTATCTCAGAGTTCATTCCCGTGTTCATCAGAAGCTATAAGCCCCTAGGAAAGAAAAAAATCCCTAGAGTAACTCACAGACAGTACATCTCTACTTACTTAAAACACGATAAACCCTGAGGGGTAATTATTAACAATTTAAAAATTAATTTAATAGCAGACGATTACAACTTCCCTTTTAAAGATTTCAATTCTTAACTTACGTGATAATTTAGTATTAGTTTCGAACATAATTCTTTTCTCATATTGAATTAAATCTGAGATTTTATTCTACATCGACCGCTACGAGAACAGCCCTGGCTCCGATTCTTTGATGAACAAGTTCACTTCATTGCAGGGGGGAACGGAGAATACTTATAATGGTTGTAAACTGCAGAACTCATTATAATTTTGCATTTTTGGAAACCTGAATATGTAGAGAAGAGTGATGTTTTGAAATCAGTAACAATGGGGAAGGGAACAACTCTAACACATTAAATGCGGGAAATGGTACTCTTACTTTTTTAAGCTACGTTTACGAAATATACCCAGATGCAATGTATTAACAATATAATGCGGTGATGTACAAAGCCGAAATATTACTACATGCTTAAATAAAATGGGATGAAAATAAAATTATTATGAAATGAAGAAAATACATAAAATGCGCCTCAATTGCAGTTTTTAACCTATTGAGTGTTCAGCCATGCACTTAAGACAAATAATTAAATATAATTGATTTAAATATTTTGAATACCACATGTCTAAATATTTTTGCCAAGACTTCAAAAAAATTAAGGATATGGATATCGTTTTTAAACCGAAATTACCTTGCTCTGCTCGAAATATATGTGACAGTTAGAAAAGGTAAGGTCTTTGTTGTAATATATTCAAAATAGTTTCTGCTGCTGAATCAAAAATGTACAAATATTGACTGTTTTTAAAACATAAATGTCTTTCTAGATTTATATTCACTAATTATTTTAGATTTCAAAATAATCTTAGATTCAATGCATCGACCATTTAGAGTCTTATTTTGATATAAAAAGAGGATATTTATTAAAATTTCTGAATCATAAATTCTTTAAGTTATGCTTTTCATACTCATTGTTTTCGAAAACAGGTAAAATGCGGTATTCACATAAAAGCTAAGAATATATATTGACTAGAAAGCTGCTGAGTTTAATATTTCATTATATATATCTATTGTATTGAAATTACATAAAGAAACAATTGTACTAACTTTAGAATCTACAACATGACTTTTTAATAAAATTTAATGAAATATATCGTAAAAATTTTAATGGTAGAAGAGGAATCATAAAATACATACTTATCATCAACAACCAAAAAATTGCACTGAAAAGGATTATTCAAAGTAAGTAAGTAAGTTATTATTGAAAGTAAGTTAGCACTCCCCAACAGTAAGAAATGATTAAAAATTAAGCGTGGGTGTGACAAAATTTATAGATCAAAATACAAACTCATCACAATTCAGGATGTTGAGCCGCCGTTATTTCTAATGAATTCTGGTCGTGGCATTTAGTCGTAAACGCTCTTGATAGAGTCTTAACTAAACTGATCCCACGCAGATTGAACTTTGGCACGTAGATCCTGCAAATTTTGTGGCAGTGGAGTCTTAACAGAGCAGTCTATAGCATCCCATAAGTTTTCTAAGAGCGACAGGTTTGGCGATGCTGCTGGCTACGGCATAGCTGATGGTCTAAGGCTGTGAGGTAAACTTCTGAGATGGCAGCGGCATAAATGCGAATACTGTCTTTTTGAAACAGAGGACTGCATTGAGGGTTAACAAAAGGAATGGTATGGTCAACGGATGAAGGACCTCACTTAAGTACCTTTAGGGCACGAAAGTGATTCTGATGAAAACCGACGGTAATCCGGCATCTTATGAAAACACTAGCCATATCGTTACACCCTACTGTCTGTATGTATGAAAAGTGACGAAAAATGGTTCATCGTTGCACTCATCACTTTACCTCGACACACGGTTACAATTATCATCCACACTAAGACAAAGCAAGACTTTTCACTAAAGATGACCTTTCTGCCATCCCACATGGCTCCATGTTTCTCTTTAGTGTCACAATTGCAGTTTCTAGTATCACTGCGATGTTATCAGGGAAAATTTCCGGTAATGGTTTCCGTACAAGTAATCCAGACGCACGCAGCCTTTTGCTAATGATATTGGCCTTTGATGCAGAGAGATCATCAATGTTCACATAATGTCTGGAATTGTGACAGTTGGGGTGCTTCCCGCTAGCCGGACAGTTTTTCGATCTTCCCGACTTGTAGTCAGTGTACTTCTCATTGAACAGATTTATCGTACTTCCTTGTACCCAATTCCGTCAACGGCATGAAACTAACACCTGGATGACCGATATGACTCGCAATCCGACAAAATGACCCTCCTTTTTCATGTAGTCCTACAATGCGGCACATCTCAAAGGCGCCCAACTATTCAAATGGCTGAATTTTCAACTGAAAGGCATACTAAGCTTCAAAGCTATAAATTATACTCAAACATACTAGTTGAAATCAAAATTACGCACTCTTGGAGAACCTTTTAAAAGGTCTTTAGTGGCGTGATTAGTCACGAGTTTGGTGACATCGTTGGCACCAACGCGGCAGAAACTTCAATCATTTGCATATCTAACAGATTCGAAACAATTTCTTAATTTTCATTTACGTACCTTGCATCCTTCTGAGTGGAGCTATTTTTCAACGATGAGTGTATTACTAAAAGGATTTAAAAGAACAATAGAGATTAATCAGACAATATATTTAATATCTCGTGGTTGTAGTTTTGAGAAATGTTTCTGGCAGAAATTTTTTTTTATTAAGCTGGAAACAGTAGGTCATTCTGGAAGAATATTAAACACAATTTAGCCATTGGAAGGCTATAAAAGTTGATTTAATGCAAAATTCGACAAAATTATTTTAAAAAAAATTCGGTGTATGTTTTTTTAAGATTAAAATTAATTATAATTAAGTATGTGAAACTTAAATAAGTCGAGTAAACCTTTCAGAAATGCGGATTAGAGGAAAGAGAAATACGGATTAGAGGAATCAAAAATAAAATAAACGTATTTAAATAATACATCAATAATGTGAGGAATTAAAAAAAATAATAAACTCGTAAATGGTGAGAAATATATTAAAACCATCCCACTAATTTCTTCATACTTTTATTACAATTTTGATCTCTTAGTTTAGTTTAGTTTTTATTAACGTCGCACTAGAAGCAACACGAGGGCTATTGGCGACGGACTTCGTAATTTTGAACCACGGTCAAGTGACGAGGATGACACCTGAGCTGGCACCCCCCTCTCCTAACATCCACACCATGCCAACGGGAATTTTGATCTCGTAGAAAACCAGTATAACAACTAACTTTAAAATGAAATAAACGGAAGAAAAACTACATAATTATCTATTAAAGTACTGTACGGAAAATATAAACAAGTTAATTAACGCAAAATCGAAATCTAAATTAAAGCAATAACGGAGAAATGTCATAAACAAAAATGATCTTACCATTAATTATTTCCTATGTCATAAATTTTCTATTGCAGTTTTTCATCAAACTTCAGAATAAAAGAAAATACAGCTTTATTGTATGCTTACTAAACCATATAAACGATTTTAGTTCTTTCAAACTGATGAGAAAAAAACTCAAATTTGCTAGCTAATACGACACGAAAGCACTTTATGTATTTTCAAGAAAAAATATTTACGATCACAGATAAATTTGTGTACGTTATTTTATTACATAATATTAAATATTTAGTTAGTTCAATTTTAAAACTCTTTCCACTTATTGCCTACTTACTATCCCTTGATAGAAATCTATTTCATACGCTATTAAAAGAGACTGGAGTAAAATAGAACAATTTCATTCCATAGATTCACAACAGTATACATAAATTTGATTAATAAATCTACCGAGCTCTACACTAACCTTATTTAACAATGAGATTTATTTGTAGCGTAATAAACAGGAATATTAGCATTTTGTAAGTATAACAAAAAAGAAAGGAACTAGTATTTATTGTAAATTTTAATTTTCATATCCTTAATACTACTACATTTTAAAATACTAATATGTATTAGCCAATTAGCATTTGGGAATATAAGATGAATTCTCTAATAATTGTTAATTATCTCAAGAAGTCTAGACAATTATACTTATTTCAATAGCACGTATTTGAAAAAGTAAAAAAGATGAAAAAGAAGAGAATGTTTCTAAGAGACTGGAGATTTTCCTGCATTTTTAAAAACATTTTCTAGCATTTCTTATAAGATACTGAAATCCCTAATTGAATCATTAAATTAGACATAAAAATGACTTTTAAAAATGAAGGACGAAAAGGAACAATTGGAAACCTTCATTAAATTTTATTCTTAGGTTTGAATTTAAAAAGCTCTACAGGTTCTCGCAATAAACGTCGTAGTTTTGTACCAAAGTTGAGTGGCGACAACGATAAATGGACCATCATTTTCCTAATTTCCTCAGCACCCGAAGTGAGCCCTTATAGGCCCAAATTTAAAATAACACGACGCAGCAGCCTCCATTACTTTCCCCATTCAGAAACAGCAGGAGTCTAACATATGACTTGATAATCGCCGGCTACAAGCTTCTGACCATGATTACTTATTACTTCTCTATACTGGACTATTTTTTATTCTTTCAGGTGAACTTTACTGTATTCAACTAAATACAACAGTTTACATCTGAAAAGATTATTAAAATTTCGATACTATTAATACAGCGTTCTAAAATTTAAAATGGCTAGTTGCCTTAGCAATAATTTTAATAAATTATAAACGGGTATTAATAATTTAATAGCTGATGTCATTAAAAAATAATATAATAATGAAACGCCAACATTTATAATCAAAGTGCCCTCTCCACAATACAAAATAAGGAAGTTTTTTCGCATAGTAAAACACTAAAAATGATTTCTCACGAAAATTAAAACACGTGCTGCAGCTGAAAATGATATCGAGTATCGTACTAAAGAAAACAACTAATAATGATGACGCATAAGAACTACTAATTGGACGCATTGAATGATGGAAAATGCTCTTTTGAAACTTGGTGATGTAATTGGTTGAAATGTCATTAGCCATACTGTCGTTTGGGAAATGTTTTAGATGAAATGATAGGATTTCCTGTGTTTCTGACGATTCAAAAAATGACTTATAAATAAGTTGTCAAGAAAAATCTTGAGACATACTATTTCATATGAAACAGCCATAGTCTTTTAATACGTTCTATTACATGGATTTTTCTTTACCAATAAGATAATGGTCCCTACGACACCATCAGCTTTACACCATAATATGCAAGTAACTAAAGCATATTAAATAAAATATCGAAAGAAACCAAATAATTAAATTGAAATACAACTAAAATAATAAAGAATATACGAGTATATGCTACAGAAAAAAAAAATACTTCTTTTTCGGATCTTTAAATAACAATAAGCAAATAACATTTAATATTCCAAATCATAATATATAATACTCTTAATAAACAAGAAATTTCTACAGAAAGCATCTAAATGTTAGAACTATGGTGGTTTACCTTCAATTAAAGAGAATTAATCTGTGCTTTTTGATGTTCAATAAAAATAACAGGTTCTAAAAGTTTCTTCGTGAGGAATTATCATTAATATTAGAATTCTTGTAGCAGAAGTTACTTTAACTGATATCCCCATATAGTGCGGGGGGATCAGTTACCTTTATCGCACAAAGGTCTAATTATCCAAATCCGTGTATCGTTAAAAATATCCTCCTCTCAATCCTACATATACTAATTATCACTTCTCATTTCTTTCATTCTAAAAAGATATAATAGAAATTATTTTATTCCATTGAAGAACAAAGCAATATTAATAAATAAAGTACTCCTCTCTTCATTTCGGATCATAGAAATTTTAGATTATCCTCTTTAGTTCAAACTTTCCAATTCAATCAATGGAATATTGACAAAAAAATTAATAATCTCAAAACATTTACAGAAACGTTTTATTAGATACCATTTCACGAACAAATAGTCTGTTAAACTGCTAAATGTGAAAGAGACTAATTGATCTTACTATTCCTTAAACATCGGATTTAAAATTGATCTCACCGCAAAAATAGTAATAGCATGAGAAGAAAAGTGCTAACAGGAGGAAGAAAAATCAAATGTTACATTTTTTTTTCATACTTTTACTTTTCTGCATACGCTACCAGATGAGCGAGAACTTATTTCCACGTTTAAACTAACTGGAAAGAAATGGTTTATTTACTGCGTCACAAATGACGACAAACACTACAGGAAAGCGTTTTTGTGTTTCAGAATATGCAAAATAAATACCACTTGTTTCAGTGCAGAAAGCATTCACATGGAAACAGGAATCTAATATGCTGTGCCATTAGATTATTCTAACCTCGTTTCACCAATTCTAGAACTCAATTTGTGTAGGACAACGACGCCTGGTGGACCAAGTGCTTCATTAGATATTATGGATACTGTTCTGCAAGCCCTCAGATATCAATACATCTCGCTAACAGTGGAATGAGTATTCCACAACAAACTGTTTGGAAGATTTTACGTCGAAGATTACGTCTGAAACAGCACCACTTTCTGTACAAACATTTTAATCATATGCTCCAAACGTCTCTTGGAGAATTCGGACAGCGCTTAACGGAAGGAATACATATTGAAGATGAACTTCTTTTCCAAAAGAGTAATTTTATTTCTTTGTATAAAACCTTTGGTTTTCCAATGCCCTTGCAATTAAACAGACGATTCTACAAAAATTTTCAATTTTTTTTAATTGACTTATTTCAGAACCTTCTTACACTTTTACAGGCAAGTTAAAGTAATGCATAGATAATTTTTACACTAGTAGCTAGCTGCCTACGCTCATAATCTCAAAGCTTTTCAAAAACTGCATAAATAAAAATATTTCAATATGAAGAAAACGCAGAAAACTAATTTAAATTTAAATTCCATGCGTTGAAATCAATAAATTTTTTTTTAATAATTTTTATAAGAACTTCGATTTATTAATTCCAAAATGCTGTTCAGAGAAGTCAAAATCTTGGCAAGAGAATGTACTGAAAAGAAATGTTGCTGTCAGGAAAGGATGCTGTCAAAAGAAAGTTTTAATAAGTATTTTATATTTTTTAAAAAAAAAAACAATAGTCATGGAGGAGAGGTAAAATCATTGCAAAATAGAAAAAGGGCACTTTTTGTTATATGATTCATTAAATTTAAAAAACATTATAATTTCTACTAAGTAAAAAAATTTTTTTTTTCAGATCTAGTGTTAAATGTGAATTAAACAAAAAAGACGAAGAAAGTGAATTCAATTTCTTATAAAAGTGATTATTTGAAAAAAAAAAGTAATGTTCAATTTCATCTTCGACTGTTTTTTTCGTTCCAACAGTCATATTTTATTTTTTAGATAATCATACTACGCACCAGTGAAAATTACATACGTGAAAGAAAATTTACAACGGAAGCTATTTTTTCAATTATTATTTTAGTATACATATATAATAATAAAACATTACTAGGAATAAGCTAAACACTTTTTAGAAGAAAAGGTGATATTTGAGAAAATAAATTATACACATATTCTGCATTCTGTGAGTTTTCAGTTTTGCATTCCCTACCTACTATCTCATTCACTAGTTTCATTTTCACAACTGTTTTCAAAAGCAAAATATTAATTTTACCTTGGATTCTAAAGGATTCCATCCCAAAATTATATTTAGTCTAGCGTGAAATAAAATTCGATGTTAATAAAATTTGTGCTTTTTTGTAAGAATATTTAGACGTTTTTAACGTTGATTTTAAGATGCATTATAAAATTCAAAATATATATAAAAGCTGTATGGAACATTTTACAGTGAAAATATCGGCATCATTGTAAAAACAATTTTAAATAATTAAAAACAATTGTAAGAAATTTTAATAAATTGATAAAACAAAAAATTTAACAAAAAATTTCAATAATAACTAAATTCACATTAAATAATATAAAATATCGATTAAAGAATGAAAAAACATTCAAGCAATAGTTTTGTTGATTCCGTCACATACGAGTATATCTATATAAAAAGTGTCCCTCTCTTTTTTTTCCCCACAGTGTCATCATTCTAGAAATTAATATGCTTTAAGTATTCATTTTGAAAGTCATATAATAACTCAATATTACAAATTATATAAAAAAAATGCATTTATAAATCCGTGCAACAACAATTTACTATGTTGCATAATTATATTAAATAAAAAATATAGTGAAACATATATAAAATGTTAATAATGAAAGGATATATACATAACGCAGAATAAATCTTAGCACGCGTAACATATCTATTCATTTAGCTTTTATCCCCTAATCTAAATTTTTGAAAAAATTTATTACGCTTAACTTTCACTTTCTTAGTTAAAAGGCAAAAAGTTATCGAATGAAGACAATTTTATGAATTATTTAGGCTTTACAATTTTTGAACCAATATCAATTCTAACAAAAAAAAATTTGTTCAGGAAGTTCAGTGTTTAAAAATATAACCTTACAAATTTTGATGCATTAAATATAAAATACAAAATGATATTTGCAATGAAATTCGTTATGTTTCCAATAAATATCAGTAGTTTTTTTTTTTTATTATTTTAACAAAATGCGTTTGTACTATCAATTAAAATTAACACTTTCAATCGGAGGAAATAAAAAAAATATAGTAGTTTTAATTGTGTTATAACAAATTCTCGTTAACTGCAAAATTATACTTTTTAAGTATTATAAAATAGAAGAAAATTACACTTATAGAAGGAATACAACACGCATTTAAATTACGTATAATATTGAATAGAAGATTTTATACGTGAAGAAAACAAAAAAAAATTAGAATACTATTTAGAACAGTATATAGTAATGGAGCAAGTTATCTACAATAAAATATATATTTGTACCGAAAAATAGTGAGGGAAACACTTTAGAAAGAAAATATTTTTATCGGAATGGGAAATACACGCTTTTTTAATATGATATATCTCATAATATATGTGTTTAAAGACATATTTAGAATGATTTTCTTGTCTCAAAAGTTATGAATTGTTCAAATTTAAGTATGACTTATGACAAACTTCTTTTATATGCAAAAATGATTCTTTTTGTAAAATGTGCAAGAGTTTTGAGGAAAAAAATTTAAAAATATATTCGAATCCAGATCATTACATATTTCAGCAAATACATTCAAGGAATGTTTTTCTAACTTTTACAGCACGTGATAAAAGGAAAGTCATTCAATATTTGTAAGGCAAAGCTAAATGGAATAATTTGTAAAAGTAATTGGGAATTTAGAGAAGTTAAAAACAGAAATCTCGAGCGATGACGTTTAGTAAAGAATCCCCATCTAATTTCTAGATCATAGTAAATATTTTTCGATGGATTTGGTGATTGTAAATATATCATTCAGAATGACAGAAACATGTTTATTTCCTGTCAACATGACTGATTACTTAAAATGGAAATTTTTCATTCATGTCAAACAGAAATTAACAATAGCTTGTCATTGCTTGAAAAAATTCTAACTGTTACTCTGGCTTCATTTAAGCAACAAATCGACAATACACACTTAAAAATTTGAGTTTCCGATTTTCAAAAGTTCAGAAAGAGCTACATAAAATTTTATTTGAGTTCATGCAACTAACTTTAAATACATTGAAAAAAATATTTTTCCTATTTATGACACTATTTGAATATTAGGGGGAAAGACGCTTTTTTTAAACAGATTTAACTATATTATGTAAATGATATCATCTTGCTTTTCATTATATATCTAATAACACATTAAATATTAATAAATTTTCCTTTCTGGATGTCTTATAGATATTTCTTTATTACTGAATGCGTATAAGAGAAAACAGAAATTAAAACTGAACATAAAATCCGTCTTTCCTGATTAAAAAATTCAATTGAAAGCATTTGTTCATTTTCTAATCAAGATAAGTCATTAAAATTTGAAAATCGGTCGATAATTATTCAATTTGTTAAGGCTAAACTTTTACTAAATGCATTATCTTTTCATTCTATTCAAGCACTATTGCAATATTTGAAATGTTAAAGATTACTGTGATGTAATTAATTTCATACAATAGAAAAAGTACTGTCATTTACTTCCGCATTGGTTTGAATGAAACAGCTATTTTCTCATTTAAAAAACATCTTGTAGAAGTTAAAATTTTTTTAAACAATTTTATTCTTGTCTCATACATAAATATTAATGATTAAAAATGAAGTAATTCTCAAGCGAAACATATTGCAGAAGTATAGACCAAATAAGTGAATTCATGCTATGAAACATTGAATTCGTACGAAATTTGAAAAATACATAAAATTAGTTGAACAAGTCATGCTTCAAAAATTTAGAATATTTTACATTTATTTATTTGCATATATTTCTCTATTAAAATATTTCAATAATAATGACCTTCAAAAGCATGAATATTTTTAGATGTTATAAGTCTACTTTTTTTTTAAAAAAATGAAGCAGTATTCTAAATTTCATTCAATTATTTTCCAGAACTTTTTGTCAGTTAACATAATTTAATTAAGTGATAAAGAAAAAGAAAACTAAAACGACAAAAAAAAATCGTTAAAGTCATTGATTGTTTCCGCTTATCGTTTAAATAGCAATACAAAAATGCAAATTATATCTTTTTTTACGTGTTGTTTTTATATACATCTTAACATTATTTCCCCTGATCTACATTTCGAAACATTCCATTGGAAAAATTTACACACATCACAAAATTCCCGTCATTTTATTGACAGTCCCACACAAAAACAAACCAACATTCCTTTTGACACATCCGGCATTTAAAGCCATATATTAACTACCTATAAACCATAATATCCCGGATAAGTTTTGGTTTTATATCTCCCCGTTTCCTCACTAAAAATATTATTCAACTGTTGACTTACATTCGATATGAGGTCATCAAAGATCAGAGGAGAGGTCCGGGCATCTTTCAGTGGACATAACCGGAAGTGAATGGAACAGTGACGGGGGTAGGCAAATCGGGACATCGCAGAAAACTTTATAGAGATGCAACAGATACGAAAACGCAGCGGTCAGTCTGGACGTCCATTACATCATAATATCCGAGAGCACATGCGGCGAGAAATGTTTTGCCGGATGCCAAAGTTTGGACGCCGCCTACAACCGCGTGTACCGTTTCGAGCGGGTTGCAGCGGCAGGTAGCCAACACACACGCCAATTGGACGCCAAGATAAGCAGATCAACAATGAAAAAAGTTAGGTCGAATCTTGAGATGGAGTGGCTTGTTTTGTTTTGTTTTTTCCCCGGCTGTTTGAATAGATTAATAGAGTTCGTGAGGGAAAAAAATATTGAACCACACGCAGTTTTTTTTTTATCTGGCTTTCTCTCTTCTTTTCTTTCATTATCGTAAACAAATTTTATGTTATTTTCACTTGTAAAAATTTTAGTCGGTTAAAAGCAAGAGTGGAGTAACTTTTTAAAAGGTAAAGAATCATTTAAATGATTTCACATTAATGAAGACGTATTAATTAATCTAAATAACAAAAACAAAAAAAAACATTTAAACATTTTTTTTTAAAAAAAAATAATCTTACTAAGGATATGCATAATAAAATTAAAATTATCTATAATTTTTATTAGTTTTTATGACAGAAACTTCGGACAAATGATTAAATTTATATATTGCCTCGTCATATCAGAATCTTAATATAAATATACAGGATGTTTAAATCGAACCCACATGAGTACAACATTAAAATAAAATTGACACCTGAACTGATACCTCCCTCTCCTAAGAGAAGAATCCAAAAGCAGAAATTAGATTTTTTTTGTCAGACCTTGCATGCAAAGGATACCTTCATTTCAGATTATTTAGATAAGAAAGCATTATGCTGATAAAATAAACTTACTGTATCAAGACTGATCGTATTAAATTTGCTTGCTTAAAGTAATTGACATTAAACTGTTTCAAAATTTGTATTTTTTTTTATTATTATTTTGCTGTTAAAAATTAGCGGGATTTGTATTGATTCTGTAGTATTATTTATGAAAATTTGATACATAGAACTCTAACAAATTGATTTTAAAAATTTTAAGCAAACGTGCCATACTATAGAGAAAAATACCTGCATTTCCATTTTTCTCAAATTGTGTTTTATGAGAGATAACTGTATAATTGATAAACTTTTCTTAAACTCATCATCACTTATACCACTGACATTTTCCACATTATCTAATGCGGTTATTTTCAATGCAGTGAAAGAACCACCGTGTAGCGGGGCCGATGCACGTTAAATCTGGTCGAGGTTCAAAGCCCTTCCTTTGGCGTGGTACGGGAGTTTGGAGAGAGAGGAACCAGCTCAGGTATCGTCCTCGTCACTTGATCGAAGTTCAAAATTACGAGGTACGTCCCCAATAAAATGAAACTCTCACATTTTAGGTACAATACAATATTTGTGCAAAATGTACGGCAAATTTGAATCATGGAAAAGAAAAACTTTCAAATTTTATGAAATCGAAATTTTGAAATTGTAATTCTGCCCAGTGTATAAAAAAAGGATATCACGTTTGTTAAAATTCTAAAAATTTTCAAACGTGAATTTTATGGAAAATGTACATAAATGTAAGTTCTCGACTTAAAAATGTAACTACATATACCGATTATTAATTGATCATATATAATTACTTATATATATAGATGTGTGATTTTCCTATCATAAACAGATACATTAGTATACACAAATCTCAATGTTAAAGTATGACTTTCATTACTTTTAATTTTAAAAAGTGAAGATTATTTAGGCTTCAGATAAAATAAGCTCATTTTTCCGTATCGAAGACACACACTATATTTTACCTTAAAACTTATCAACAACAATAATAATAACCATCGGTTTAGCTGAATACTTAAAAGAAATTAAAGGCTCCCGTCTACTGGATATGCTGATTTCGTGGACGTATATTTTGAATCCAAGAAATTTGCATCCGAAAGAGCAGAAAGCAATAAAGGTTTCTGTGATGTTACATTTTCCCTCCGATTTTTAAAAATATTTTTACTCCTATTTTAATGATTCATTTGTTTGTTTTCTAGTCTTTGAAAAATATTCTAAAACATTTCAAAAATCCGAGAGAAAATGTAATTCTGCATAAACTTTCACTATTTTTTGCTCCTTCGAATGTACTTTTCTGCATTCAATAGGTAAAATGGTCTATATTTGAGAACGGTAGTGGAAATTGCATAGGATTAGCATTACGTTCACAAAATCAATGTAGTTGGTAGACGGGAACCTTAAATTGGTTCATTAAAAACTATTTTATATTCATTGCTCTTGATAAGAATAATAACTTTTATAAACATATAAAATCTATGTTTTTCATTATCCAAATTATAATTTTTTTGTAAATAACTTATTTTAAATCTGTGTATAGTAATACGAGTATATTTCAGTTAGCTCCCAGAATAGTCAACGTGCATTTGAATTTACGATGTGATTAATAAACTTCATTTTCCTTCTCTACGTTGTATTTTTAAGTGTCTAGAAACCTCTGTTATTTGAATTTCAAATATCAAATACACCTAACAGAAAAAATAAGTTTCTTAATTATTGTTATTGTGTATTTCTTTTGAAATTTATATATTTAATTTTTTTGAGAGAATAGTCTTAAAAACCTAATAAACCTTTTGGTTGTAATCTCTATAATCTTACGATTTTATTTGGATCGTTTAATATCGGTTCTATTCGTTTATAATATTTTTTATATATATTTCACACACACATAAGCTACTTAAAACATTTGAAACATATTTCAATACAAAATATATTGTATGGATGATAATTTAGAGCCTGGTTGAAAAGTCACATTAAAAATGTTATTGTGATTTTCAGTTTTAATTTTACTGGCTTGTTCCCATAGTATTGCAATAAAAACATCTAAGACGATTGGATAAAACTATTTTGTTCTTAAGAATGGAATATATACTAGAAACGCTCGTGAAAAAGTTTTATTTGAATCATTTTTTGTAAAAAGCTGTTGACATTGTTTTTTTTTCTTTTAATTATTTTTGAATAAGAAATAGCAATCATTCAAAAAATATGAAACATATTCTATACCTAATTTGTTTTATATATAAATCACATAACTTTGTGATATATTTTTTTTTTAAAATTCTCCTTAAGAAGTGAAAAAAAAGTGGTGCCTTTTTTATGATTTACAAGTGTCATCTATGTAAGTAAAAACAAAATTGTCTGTTTGTCTCACAACATACCTACAAAGGTATTTTTAGCCATACCTTATTTTGGATATGAGTCACCGCCGATCTCGATTTTGGGCATTAAAGTTTTAAACGAGATACTCGAAGTCTGACCGCAGAATGCTCTAAGCAAGAAACAATAACCTGATGGAACAAAAAACAAGCTTCCTGGTAGAAAGTGGTATTTAAAAATAAATTCTTCAATAACAGTCGTGAAAGCGACTTCGCCGAAACGTAGCTGCCGTTCTGTAATGTGAAATGTTGTAGAAACAAATGTGGAACAAACTCATAAAACTGAAAACGCGGACACTTATAACCGGAGGTAAAGCCGAAACTGAAAGTAAAAAAAAAGGATACATGATCTGGTTTATTTTTAACCCTAGGTTTCACGTTACTTTCATCATTAGTTCTGAGTAATGAAAGGAATCTGCAGTATATGTAAGTTTGAAAACAACTCTAGCTCACATCAGGCTGAAATGATTTACCATTTTTTTTCTACAAGTTCGAATTTGTGTTCTTTAATTATAACAAATTACAGCAGTATAAAGGCAAATCTCATTATTCTAGATTGGGCTATGAGATTCGTGTTTATTTATATCTCAAAGTAACAGTACACCTTCGAAGAAAATCTTTTTAATTAATGTAAATTTTCATATGCATAGATCGTAAATTTGCATTGCATATGCCTACAAATGCATATTTTATAACCTTATGAGAATTCAAAGTTAGAAAAATGCCCCAAAACAGTTTTGTTAGAGTGCATTTTTACTGTTATAAGGGCATTTTATACAAATATAAGCAAAAATTTAGACTTTTCCTCAAGTACCTCAAAAGTAAATAAATATATTCAGTAAATTGAATACTTCAGGGGGATTTAACCTTATCTAGGGAATATATAACTATCTTAAAAATATTTCCCTTACGTAGGAAGCTATGGTAGTTCTGAACACTGAAATCTGCTTTCAAAGTCATTGCAATTTTCACTTTATCGCAATGTAAAAATAAACTTTTACTCAGTATAAAATCTCAAGAATAGTCTATCTAATGTATAAGCATATACGAAATTTCAGGTTCATTGATGCATAACATTTTGAGGTATTGTGTTTTGCAGTAATGAAAAATTACTGCAAAACACAATCCGATATTGAGTTTTGCAGTAATGAAATGTTTTTAGAGCCTTTCCGGTCAGAAAAATTCATGATCAATTAATATTAAAAAAAACTATAACTCAGCTTCTATATAAGATAGAAACAAAATTCAAACAGATTTTTAAGGTAAAAGATCAGATTTTAAAATGTTACCAAGAATAATAATTCGAGATAAAAACGAAAGTTTTTAAAAACAACGTTTTTATATGGTGGCAAAGTTTATTAAAAAAAATTATTTAAATATTAGTTAAAACTGGTCGCAAATATCTAAATATTGCATTGTTAGGCAAATAAGAACGGTCCCCAAAATTTCAGAGCTCTAGCTTGATGGGAAGTTGGTTAAATTAACAATAGACAATTTGATGACACACTGATACACATACATACAGAAACACACCAAGTGAAATACATAACAACGTTAAAACTAACTAAAATTAATTAATCCGGTAAATTAAATGGTTGGAATACAGTTTAGTCAAACCACTCTTGGAGACAGGAATTATTTGGCGGTATTTTGCCAAATGTTGCTAAATTGGTCCGCGAAGCGGACTTAACATTCAGCCAAAAAAAAAAAAAAAAAAAACGCCAAGTTTGGCAATTATTCAAATTGCGCCAAGTGATTGGGCTAAACTGCATTATTTAAAAAAATATGAGTTAAAACTTGTCGCAAACGTCTAAATATTGCATTGTTAGGCGAGTACGAACGATTCCCAAAATTTCAAAGCTCTAGCTTAATGGGAAGTTGGTTAAATTAACGATCGAAAATTTGATGACACACACTCTCTCACACACACCAAGTGAAATTCAGAAAAACGTTGTAAAAAATCGATATCTTAATGAAAAAAAATTATGTTTCAACGGTATACTATCACTTTATGGCTATCTTTTAACGTGAAAAAACTTAAGTTGGTCTCTTGTTAATGTCAGAAAGCAGAACCCAAACTTGAAACACATTTTCACGTTGAATAGATACATCAATTCCTCATCTTACACGACTTAATTAAAGCTAAATTTATTATACGGGCATTTTTTTAAATTTATTACAAGGGTTTAATTTATTATAAGGGCATTTATTTTAAATTAATTTCTTAAAGTTTTAATTTACGCATTTTTTAAATAAAGATAAAAAAAATAATGTTTGATCGGTTCGCATTACTCCATTTATAAATTAAATGAGTATCAAATTACTGTAGAGAGAATGTGTGTGTGTTTATCCGAAGTGCGTGATTCTGCTGTCACTAATTTCATACTATTAAAAAGTAAATAAACTGTAATTAATCAAGTAGAAAATGAAAGCGACATCTAAATTAGCGAAGTAGTACCTATAAGAAATGTTGATTTTCGATTTATTTTCTGTTAGCGATACTGAATTTGATGTTAAACCTAAACAACTGAAGGAAAGGAAAGTTTTAACCTTTCAAAGCTCTGAAAAAGAGTAAATTAAAGTTATTTATGTTTGAATTAAATGTTTTATTGTTTTCAATAGAAAGAAATATTGTTAATTCGTTCACGGTTTTTTTTATGTGAAAGAACATTGTTAATTTGCCGTCACCTTTTCTGTTTTTTAAAATAAATTGAAAAAAGTATGAGAATTAAGGTGTCTCTAAAAATTAATGAATTAATCCTCTTTTTTTTTTCATGTAATCCATATCTCATTGTACATGACTTAAGTTTGCATGATATTTTATCAACCGTGTAGATCAAAGTATGGGTATATTCGCATACAAATATATTCCTTTATAATACTGCGTTCGTAAAATTTGAAAATAGTTTATAAATACGCCATTTCCCCCTAGAACAAATAAACCTAACTGTCAGATTAGCATTGCAATACAGAAGAAATTGATTGATTGTTTAGTACCGTCGCATTTATAAACAATACGAGGCATATTAGCAACGGATCTCGTAATTTTGAGCCTCGGTAAAGTAACGAGGGTGGCACCTGAGCTGCAACTCCATTTCCCCGCTTCACGCCAACGAGAGGGCTTGCCATCCCCGCTATACGACGGATCTTCAGTGGCATCCGAACTCGAGCTCATGACTAGGCTGAAACAACCCCCAACCATGATCATTCGATTACCGAGGCTACAATGCAGAAAACTAAACATATATTTTTTTAAAAGAATGGATAGATTCCAAACAAAAATGGATGGTATATATGTTGTTCGTTATATCATAATAAAGTCACAACGCAATATTAAAAATAGAACATTTCTAATATGAAGATGCTGAATTTTATGTTCTGTTCTTTAGCATTAAGCGAAGGCAGACTTAAAAGATGAAGTGCATTTTCAAACATGAAAATGTGGCCCAGGTAACCGAGTGGTGATAGTCGCGAACTCGAGATCGGCATTGTTCCCGTCGAACCGCGAGTTCGACTTCTGATACCGCTAAAGATCCATAGTGTGGACTGGCTGAGTAACGTTAAATCTGAAAAAGCTCCAAGTCCTCACAATGGCGGAGTGTGGATGTTAGGAACGTGGTATGCCAATTCAAGTGGCACTCCTCATCACTTTTGTAGTGGCTCCAAATTTCTAGGTTCATCGCCTTTTGTCTTCGTGCTTTTCCAAAATGCGACGGTAATAAATAATCAATCAATCAAAAATAAAAAAACCCTATTGTTAGCATAAATATGTATGGTTACTTACCAACTATTTTTGTGATTTAAAAATGTTCAATACATTCTTATCATTTTTATTTTTAATATGTTGTGATAAAAAAAAATTGCATTACATTACTGGAGACAAAATATGGAGCATATTTTATAAACGAAGAAATGCATTTATTCATACAAAAGTGAGTAATATAATAATCTATGACGTTCTCATTACGAGAATAAAATTTAAATGCATTAATAATTTTTATATTCTTCAATTAGAATAAGTATAAATAAAAACATTCTTAAATCAAGCTTTTATTTATAAATGGACTAAAAGTTATAAAAACAAATTTTTAATTGTAAAATAAATGTAAATTATAAATGCTCCAGGAACTTAACTAAACTACTTAGGTAATTACTTATAAACTAAATATCATTGCAACTTACTCAAAATGAGATCAAAAGAAATTCAACGTATCAAGCTTTTATAAGTTATTCATAATTTTGCGATAAAAAATATATATTTATATATTTTATTCCATCTTTAAGCAAAAGCTTGCTTTTAAAATATTTTATTAATATCTATTTAATTATTTTTAGGCTGGAAATTTAAGAATAAAAATCAATTACGTAAGCAAAATGTGTGTGCAAAATGTCAGCTGAATTGGACGCTTAAGTGCAAGGCCTGGGTCCCTAGCCTCTCCCCCCGCCCTAAAATCCGTCACTGCTTGAGCATAACACAATATTATATTTACATCGGAAATATATGTGTATGCAAAATTTCGGCTCCATCGGATGATAGAAAAAGAGTTAAAATTCGAATACAAAATGCAAGACCGTTTCCCCACCCCCCATATTTATTCCGTCAGTGCTCGAGCATACCATAAGAAAGTATTGTATTGTCATCAAAGTTCTTGTGGGCAAAATTCTAGATCAATCGGATGACAGGAAGTGAGTTAAAATTCGAATATAAATTTTGAACAGGAAAGGCATACACATGAACACAGCAAGATAAACAAAAGCTTGTAAAAAGGGTCAACAATATGGGTCTTATTCTTTTACTATACATGAAAACATTCTTTAGAGAAAGTTAATCAACGATTTTCCTTGATTCGATTGCGAAATCAATATCATTTGCTTGGGGAAAAAATGTTTAAAGTATTTTAAAGTATTACAATTTTTGTTGGATATTGACTCTCTTTAAAAACAAAAACAAAAAGTGTCAAAATGAATATAAAGAGCTTCATATGAAGTTCTTACAACTTAAGACCTCGTGATCAATTACGGATGAATCTATGAGAATATTTAATTCTACAATCCTAACCGTCTATTTTGATAAGTGCCATTTTGGTAATAAATAAGTTTTTGTCCGCGACTCCTTACTTAATTTGTTCTGTTACATTAATACATAGTATAGTAAATGAAATCCCTCTGAGTGCAATATACTCTTACACCAACAGTTGTTAAAATTAGGAAGGATAAAAATATGGAATGATATAAAACAGAATTCCCATATATAAATATGATGTGATTATTCATATTGAATTCATTTTCTATATGTTATCTCCATTGTTGTATAAGCCCATTTGTACAGGGCGTTTCGTAAGGGGCGAGTGTAAGATATTTCACAGCTCTCACAGATCAGATTCGGATTCAGTGTAGAGCAGATAAGTGTCATTGTGTAAGTAAGCGAGTTGACACTTGAAAATTTGTGGATCGCGTGGTGATTGAAGTACTAAAAGTAATCTGCACAAATCACCACAGCAACGCGAAAGGATTCAAAAGAATAAAAGGAACTGTTGTTATTGATTAATAAAGGTACAAGCATGATATCATATGAAGTTTAAAGATAAGTAAAGTTAAAAAAGTTAATAACAAAGTAAGCTAAGTTAAAAATTATTATTAAGAAAAAGAAGAGGTGTGTGAGAATTCTAACAAATCAGAAAAGGAAAAACGTTTGTCAGTAAAAGTGGAAAAAAAGTAGTTAAGTGATAAGTTTTAAAAGTAAAAAGTTATATAAGTTTTGTTTTCAATAAATAAGCGTCATGAGAATTTCTGAAATTTCCCTGCAGACGTAGAGATCAAAGCCACTATCAATTTGTTTTACGCCGAATTTGAAATTCGGATAAGCCTATCAGTAAGTAATTATTGGTGTATTCATGTATCAGCAGCTTATATATTTTATGTCGTTGGCGAGTCCAAAAATATACATTCATATACTTAACCTACAGTTCTAACAAAGAATTTCCGCTTCAAAGCTGTTAAAACAATCAACAGAATAATTACTTCGAGTGCTAAATTTATGGTGGTGTTTACTTGTTTTTAAAGTGAATTTCTCTTTCATAATGACTAAAAGAAGAGAAAAGACGAGAAAACTGATGAGGAAGTCATAATGGTCATTCTAAGACGGGTCATTGAGTTTAAATATTACTCAGTTCTGTTAATGAACCGAAACGTAATTATTTACAATGACACCATTAGCGAAGTCCAGTATTCCATGGGAAATGCTAATTAGACGTCAAAACATTTTCAAAACAAGCACTAAAAGTTTAGGTAAGGCTTCTAAAGAACACACAGCCGGACTTTGACTCAATATTTGAACATTCGGTTATTTCTCAGATGTAATATGTTAAGTAAATATTATCAATGATACAGTGCACACACACAGACATTAATTGCACGTAGGAAATATTACGAGGGTCGTTCAATAAGTGCTTAGAAAAATAAATTGTTTTAGAAAGGATTTTTTTTTCAACATAATCTCCTTTTAGCTCTATACACTTTTCCAAGCATCTCAACTTTTTTTGGTCATTTTAAAATTAAGATTTCGGAAGGTTCTCAAAATAGACATCTATTTGGGTGATGACCTCTTCGTTCGACGTGAACCTTTGTCCACTGAGCCATTTTTTTTAGGAAATTAAAATGTCACTGGGGGCCAAATCCGGTGAATACGGTAGATGTTGTAATATTTCAAACTTTAATTTCATGATTTTGGCCATCGAAACTGCACACGTGTTCACCGTGCATTATCTTGATGGAAGATGATCTTTTTTCGTTTTCAAATGAGGACTCATTTTCTTGATTCCTTCAATCAACCAGTGAATAAAGACACATTATACTCTCCAGTCCGTACAATTATAACCATCTTTACATAAAGTAACCGCTGTTTGACAAGTACTTCTATAATACGGTTCTAGATTTGGGGAAAATCCTCAGACAACACGGCATCCTAGAACAGTCTTATTTCAGCACAATTTGGGAATTGATAATGTAATGATTAAGTTTCTTGGGAATTGATAATGTAATGATTAAGTTTCCTAGGAATTGATAATGTAATGATTAAGTTTCTTGGGAATTGATAATGTAATGATTAAGTTTCAACAGTTTAGGTTTTTAAAGAGTTAAATTCGAAATAAAAAAAAAAGTTCCCGTACAACAAACACGAAAAGGAAAAAGAGCTTTAGTGTATAAGATATCTCACTGGAAACTTTGAAACATGATTCCCTTTTCTTGAGCTAGATCCTATTTTCGTATAAAACGGAATCATGTAATTCAGAATTTTTAGGTACGTAACAACCATGTTACACGGGGGTTATTTGTATTTGTCTACTTCAATGCTCCACTTAATTTACAAGACCTTGAAAATTGCCCCAAAGCAGTTCCTGCAGCAAAACAAATATTCAGAACATTTTTTTTTTCTTCGTGTGATTTCGTAAACACATTTTTCACTACACCATTTAAGAAATCTTTCTCAGATTAAACTGTCAAATTGGCGCTTATTTTGTCAAAAAAACAGCATGTCCATAAATCAAGCATACAACCGAAAAAATGCCCTAACGATTCAAGTAACATACAAAAAAGATGTTTTGTAGATATTAAAAATGGCACAGAAAACCCATTTTGTCACAGCATTAGTTCCGCTAATCTTCGTGGAGTTTGGAGATTGGAGTGTAAAATAAATTGATCAAAAATTAAGCTGGAGAAAAGTTCTCTTTAAAAAACTAAATGAAAGTTTTCGAGATTGGTTCTGTAAGATAATAGGATATTTTTGAATTGAAAAATACTGTGGATTTCATGGGTTACTCTCGTATCAAATATTTATTTTTTAAAAAAATCTAAAAGAAATATATAAATTCAAAGGAAAATCAATTTGTGAGAAATGAAATTGAAAAAAAAATGGATATTGTATACTTTTGCTTTTCATTTTTCTGAAAACGAAGGTCAGAAAAGTATTTTTTTTTTTCATTAGCAAAAAAATATTGAAGAAACTAAAAAAGAAAAGGAATTAAACTACAAATCCATAATATTTTTATTTTGTGATTCGTTTCGAAATAGGACGCTAAGACAACACTTTTTTTTAAAAAAAAATATATATTTTAAAAATTTACATTAACTTATTTCGTTCACGAATTTTATAAATAATTTCGGAAAATTCCCTAACCCCATTACAGAAATAGAAAAAACATAAAAATCTTTATAATCTCCTCAACACCATTACATCAAACTTTTGTACCAATTCTAAAAAAATAATCTATATAAAACATTAAATGAAAAAATAATATTCATATAATGATAGATTTAAAAAATATATTTTAGAAATTGTATATATGTATATGTATGCATTTAATAGATAAATTATAATAATACTAAGTAATAGTACCAGAGGTTACGTGCAATTTTTTTGAAACAGAAATACTACTTCTGCGACTCTAGAACTGTTTTATTTATTAAATATTTAATAATAGCGCAATAATCAGGATTTTCCTATCAAATAATAATAAGAATCCAATGAAATGCAATTATAACTGATTTCTTATCTGCGTAAAATGCTATTCTTTAAAATTTTATTATTCTCATAAACTCTAAAATTCGAATTATACCGTAAGAAATTTCTTTTAAAGCATAAAAAATTATTATAAATAATTATATAATATTTCACTCTGAAAAATTTTGTGAAGATTTGAAAATGATTTAAATTAAGCTATTTCTATTATACTGTTATTTTTTTTCCATTTCTATAAGATTCATTTATCCTCTGAGAATTAAAATCTTTTCTTAAGTTCTTTTTTAACACTCGCATTTAACACTTTTAAGGATATTTCTATATAGTTCTATGAAAAGACTTAAATTTCAGCAAGAGCCACAAATCTGTAATAGATCAGACGTAAGATATTTAATATATAGTTACATATTAAAGATATATAAGTAATATTTTTCAGTAAAAGTTTTAATTTTTTTCCCTTTGAGATCATTATTTCATCTTAATTAAAATAGTTATGAAAGCTATTAATCAAAAATTAAAACTTTCTTATAAGTTCAAGAAAAGAAAAAATAAAATAATTAAAATATTAGAAAAGCAACAGATTTGAGTGTTGGCATAGTCTTACGACTTCCACTTCGTCACAAGCTGTTTTTCATCCATATATAAACAAGTGAAATTATCCAACAGAATCACCTATTACTAATTCAAAATGAGGAAGGAAATCAACGTATGACAAAAAAATATTAAAAAAAAAAATCGAATTAAAATTCTTTCATAAGTGAAGGGAACATTTTTCAAAAATCCTAAATCTGGACACGATTATGGAGGGAAGGCGATGCAAGTGCATTTATCTTAACTAAAATTCATTAAAAAAATGTATTATAATAGTAATAGTACATTTGTCTTGGTTTATGCATTAACTATAACAAAATAAAACGGAAATGAAAATAAGACATGGATAAAACATATGTTATAAAGAAAATCCTACCAAAGCAAGTTTAGTACTACAACACCTCACTTACATTTTTTTAAAAATTTGTTTCTTACATTTTTCTGAAGAATGAATAGATATCCGTAACAATTCGTTTTTGCTGGATGTTTTGATAAAATTCAGTGGAAATTGATTGAAGATTGCTTTTTTAAAAAATCGAATGTTTGACAATGCGATAAATGAATTTGCTGCTGTCTTCTCAAACTAATATATCCTTGTGTAAACCATTTCATATCTGTGTACTGATTACAGTTTATTATTATATAGGACAAAAGTCAAAACATTAACACTGTTCTGATAAAACTGGCAAGAATGGTCACCTTATCCATAAGTAGAAAAGTCTTTTTTTTTATGTTGCCATATTACGATTTATAAGTTCAACTGAAAAACTACCTATGCTTACCTTAAATTCAGCAGAATTTTCCATTTCCATGCTTTTGAAAAATATAGAACTTACTTGGAGGTTGACTGATTCTGAAAAAGGTTCGTCATACTATGGTCTACAAACAACAACAAAAAAGGGAAAATTCCACATGGTATTCTCTGCCAGAAAGAGAATAAAATTTGTTGCCTTTACATTTATTTTGTTAATACTACTGACACTTATTTTACATAGATGGATGCCAACATCTGTTAGGCATTGTATGTGAGTATTGTCAAAAAGACAGCGTATTCTGATAAAGGGCATTTTCAGCCTATTGAAACAAGATTTTTCCATGGGTCAACGAACACTGTCATATCATTTTATTTTTCGTTCGAAAAGTACTGAAAACTGTATTCGAGTGTACAAAGAGTTTCTAATGAACTTATTTGTCCAAATTCTCATTATCTGAAGTAATAACCATATGAGTAACGAAAATCAATCAATAATCTTATTGAAGAGTTTGTAATATCGAAACAGAATTTTACAAGCAAAATCAAACAAAAAGGTAAAAAAATCTTTCTTATTCTAGTTGAACGTGTGTATCAAGTTTGATAAAAGAAGTTTTAAAAATTTATAACATTCATTCCTATATGGGAAAAAATAATTTCATTGTGCCATTCATGTATTTTATTTAAGCTTTTTCCGAAGTTACTTTTTTCTTGAAGAATTTAAGTAAAAAGTTTTACATATTTTGAACAAAATGGAGCAGGAACTGAGGAGTTACATTGGTTATGGAAAAATTAAAAGTTGCAAAAAGGAATTGTAGTGAAATAATATAAAATAATGAAATGTATCATATAGTAAATGGGAAAAGAGAAGAAAAATAATCTACAACGTTGCAAAGGTCATCAACCAAAAAAAAAAAAATTATTTTTCTTTTCAAACAATCAGAATAAGAAATTTTTTGCATCAGTGTAGCAATACAAAACAAAGAATACAAGAATACATCATAAGAAGCCAAATCTGGCAACCATTTAGAACATTTATTACTTCGCTAGTTAATGCCTCCTGAATATTATTCGCTTCATTAATTCACTCATCCACATACACCCGTTGAAAAAAAAATATTCCAGCAACCAAATCAGCACCAGGAAATGAAAACACTGTTTTGTCTCAAGGCCTTTCTCTGTTCACTTTGATGATATCTATTCAGTGCGAAGGGATTACATGCGTTACCGAACAAGCAGCTGAAATCTGTTATAATTGCTGGAGGTTTTGTATTATAGTTTGCATATGTTTCTTCTTCACAAAGAAACGCCTTTCTCTAAAAACAAGTACAACATACTTTTCTCCGTTGGAATTCTATTAATCTTTTGGATAATGTATTTGGGCGGGACTGAAAATTACAAAGAATACTCCATGAATAAAATACTTTTATGCTTTATTTTAAAAAAAATAATAGTTAGTGTTTATTATAAAATAAATTATAAGAACTAGAGCCTGAAGTATTTAAAAATGAAACACTTCTGTTGCTATTTAAATACATCGCATATACATTTTCCACGCCATATTAGGTGAAATTATAGTCTGCTAAACGCATTAGCTGGTTTTACATACGTTAATATTTTCGTAAATATTTCAAGCAAAATTGTTCAAAAAAAAAAAAAAAAAAAGAAGTGAAAGTTATTGTTAAAAAAATGAATGGATTTTCATACTTTCATTTCATTTTTGTCGTGCAACTTAAAATTAAGACAAATCAGATTGCATTTTCATTACTTTTACCATTTAGATCTACGATTTTGTAAAAGAATAGAAAAAGCATCACTATTTTTATTTTGCATTTAAAAGCATTTTATGATAGAAGCATGTCCAAAAACAGCTGTTGTCAACCCAAGACTTTCGTGCGAACAAGTGACACAAGAATGGTTTTGCTGGTGGTACGCCAAAAAAATGATGGAAGCAAACGTCTAATGCATCATGTCCTTTTTTTTTATATGAAATCTTGTTTACAAGTACAAAGAATTATGTTTGTGTTGTGCGACTGAAACTTTTTAATTTTCTTAATTTTTTCTTCTTTTTTTATTTCAAAATAATTATTCACCAGGTTTTTGGAACGAAGAACAATATCTGCGATTTTTTTTATTTTGTTGCATATCATTTTAGAAAAAAATTTAGTATAAAAAATAGTATCTTCAATTAATTAGCCTATTCTAATAAAGCTAATTATCATAATATTATGTTATCCTACAACTTTTTATTTCAGAAAAGTTAACACAGGAATGTAGCAATCTTGTAACAAATTTATTGTTAACTGTGATACACGTACACATATTGATTGCTGTGACCACTGGTCTAAGCAAATTCACTTAAAATAAAATCAGGCTGAGTATGAAATATTTCTGTCTGGACAATGGCTATTCAAATCCAGTCTGATCTCGATTCCTCATCTAAAATTTTCTATTTAAAATACTTCTCAGTTTATTGTTTAAAGTATTTATCGTACTCAAATAAAAAATGTTGATTTATTTCAGGGACATTAACTAATCACGGTGCAAGTACTAAATACCTTTTCTGCTTTTTAAAGTTATTTGTTTTCGTTTTTTTTTAAAAAAAAATCATGTTCATTAATGAAAGCCAGATGTCGATTTGTCCTTTGAAAATAAACCTATAATATATTCGATATAAAAAGACAAAAATAAGGGGGGGGGGAAGTAAGCAAAACGTCTGTCAAGGATTCTGAATTCGAGAAAAATTCTAATACGGTATGAATACGTGCTGAGATATTAATATAAAATAAATTATAGAAAAGTCATTCAATTTTGAATAGTACTAAACAAACTGTTGATCAAAAATACAGCATTTGCTATATTTACATTGCTGGCCAACAAAATGCAGCTTCATAAAAGAATCATCCAAACCGCGTGAAAATTTCACCACGCGTTTACAAGACTTTCGATGTATCATCAAGAAACTAATTGCATGATGCAAGACTGCTCTACAATTAATTTTTATAAAATGATCTTTGATAGGACTGATATTAATACATTAATTTTTTTGAAACATTTCCACAATAAAAATATACATAACCATTAATTTTAAATATTTAATTCATAAAAAATGAGACTTTATTCGTCAGAAAGGAAATGAAAAATATAAATCACATTCTTTTGACAACTAAAAGCAAATTCAATAAATAATTTAATTACAAAAGTAAATTTTAAGTATTCACAATTAAAGGACTTATACTTTAAAATTATGTATCTAATGTTGGGATAAAATGTTAAAATAAATAAATGTTTTAGCTATTATAGTTTGAAATACGAATATTTGTCTTTCTTTATGAATATATATATATATATATATATATATATATATATTCATAAAAATATATATTAGTAATTTATATGATGGTTTATTTTTATGTGTTTTTAAGATTTCTCATGAGGAGTTCTTAGGGGACTGTGGAAGATATTGAAATATCATTATGTAAATTGTATTTGGCATCTAAAAATTTCTTATATTATAATGATTTTCTCAATAGAATCTTTATTTTATAAATTGATTAATATGTATTTTTAATATTTAGATCTCGGAGTAAGAGCTAACTCTAATATCTTCTGGATTGGTGACTATTTCAAAAAGGTAATCTTATACATAAGGGCTATTACCTTTCAGGACATTCATGAATTTTTAAACTTTCGTTTCAAAACAAATCCACCACACAACATTAGGATCACAAAGACATCTAGTTAGTCGTCTAGTTGTGAAGATATTTTGAAACATTTTTGTATTATTACACATTTATAGACACATATACCACTCAATTGGATTTCAAAAATTTTTAACAATTAAAATTCTGATTTATGTATCATTTGATATGATTTCTGGTCATGATTGGTTTATTGGAGGATTTTTATCAAATATTTTATTAAATATTCTATATTGAAACTTTTTACACACAAATTGTTTGGATACTGTTGACTTCCAAATTTTATCTGGAAACAGTGCATGGTGGTGGACATCATCATTTAAAAAGTTCCTTAACCTATTGCACTGAAATTTATGATCACTTATCAAAGATGTGATTTTTTGCCTTTACAATGTTGAGATTTCAATTGATTTTTCATGAAAAACATGGATTCGGTTATGTAATATTTAAAGTTTTAAATCTGTAACTGGAAATATTTAATTATACTGTTTTATTGTTTCGAAAAAAATTTTAAGTTTTTAACTGAATAATTTTTAATTGGATAATTTTAATTAAATATTTTTAATTGGATATTTTTAATTGAATTTTTTTAATGGATAATTTTTAAATTGATAATTTTTAATTGGATATTTTAATAGATGGTTTTTGATTAAAAAATTTTAATTGGAAAGTTTTTAGGTGAATAATATATTTTATTTGTTTGGAAAACAGTTGTGTTTGAAAATAATTAGTAATTGAGATATCTCCCCTTTCAATTTTTCTTCTCTGTTTATTGTTTTTTTTTCTTTAAATTACAAATTGAATTTTGGAGTGATCCATTTTTACCCAACAAGATGCACTGGGGGAGGGTTGGTACCATAAAACTAGTTTAACTCCACAATTCTGTCCCCAGTATGAATATGCATATTTTGTTTTGTTGAGTATTCAAATTATTCATTTAGTTTCAAATTTGATTCAATTTTTATTCATCTTTTTTTACGTAGTTATATAAATGTGTTTTTTTGTTGATTTTGGATTTTAATTGTTGTTTTACTTTTATGATTTTTAATGATAAACTCATTGCTTTATCTTACACACACACAAACACACACACAAACATATATATATATATATATGTGTGTGTGTGTGTGTGTGTCAAGACCCTTAGTTTGAGGAATTTCAATAATTAAGTAATTTTTTTGGTAGATTAATTTGTATACGCAGAATGAGATTTGTTGCACTGCAACGAAGTAACTACAACAAAAGATTGTTAAGTGAACATCACACAATTCATGGTGAAAGAAATACATTTTTAAAATGACATTTCAGTGCATGTTCTCGGCGGTACTCAAATTAAATAGAATTCAAATAAAAAAATTGTATCTTATGCAGATTTTAAGAGGGATTTTAGCACTTTTAGGGGTAGTTTTGGAATACAATGCAATCATGAAACAAAAGCTAAATATAGCAAATTATGAGGGGGAAATTTTTTAAAGCAATTGTTCTTTATTGTTTTTTTTTTAAAGTTATTTTGTTGCTTATGCACAGTATAGTGATAATTTCCATCTTTTAATTAAGGAAACCTACATCAATTTTTACCGTTTTGCTTGCTCTTTATATGCATCGGGGGATCCTTTGGAAACAATTTATAGTAATTTTATGAAGTAAACTTCTTCTAAAAATGCTTTTTCAGTCCATAAAACTGGAACTCTTCAATTTCTTTTCATATAGTATTTGCTAACACTAGTAACACTGACTTTTTCTGAAGAGAAGTTATGAAACGTAAAAAGAAGCCAATGTTAAATGTTAACAAATACTGCATGAAAAGAAATTACTGAGTATCCTATTGTTATCGTTATGACACTAGCTTTCCGTGAAGCTAGTGTCACTAGGATAAAATTCCTATGAATTTCTTAGAGTTTAACTAAAAATAGGATTTTTATTTTTAAAAAAATGTTCAGAAAATAGTAACACTGAAAGTTCTACGAAGATTGGAAAGAAATTTTCTGTGTTGGATGAATATTCTCTATTTAATTTTTAAAGAACAATGGAAACTGTGATATTGCATTAAAAATATCCATATCTCCCAGCTGTCTCGAAATAAAATACAAAACACTCTTTAAACATTGAAATATTTGGTGATATAAAATTAAAAATTTCGTGATGCCTCACAAATGCTAAAACACATTCGGAAACGGAAATTTTGGGAAGGTCGTGATGAATAAAATTTCTAAAGTAGAAATACTCGTACATCTCATCCTTGTAGTTGATTAGCTAACTATACGAAAATACAATCCTTCTAGTTATTTCAGGCATTTTTCTTTGTTTGAATGCTTTTGTTTCGGTTTCCGTGACGATATTTTATACCAGTAATGATTTAATAGTAATCAGCGATTACGAAACAGGAAGAAAAGAAAATTAACTAAGGATATATATGTGTGACAGAGAGGGAGAGAGTGATAAATCCTAGTAATCACCATCTTTAATTTTATTACATTCACGCGAATCAAAATTATCAAGTAAAAAATACCCCATTTGAACGCTCGAGTCGCTGGAAGCGGCTAATCCTTCTCAGCCTCATTAGAGAAATCGTGAACATTTGTGATAACTCAAGGGAATCCCAAGTGTAAAGGATCGCGATTTTGTTCCACCATTTCCTTTTTTAATTTCTTCGACAATTAGCTAGTACGCGCGTGTGCCTTCCGTATTTTTTTTTTTTTTTTAAATATTTATTCAAATTTAATATCATGAGTAACTCCAACGAAATAAAAGACTTCATGTTGAAAAATGAGTGTTTTGCTTCATCACAGTTACCGGCAACAACTGACTTTTTAATTTAATCCGGCAATACGTTTCAAACGGAGTTGGAAATTCCATTTCATTAGTCAGCAAGATAGCATCTGCTGCACTTGCAAGAAGACGACGCGCAGACTACCGCTATCTATCTTCTATGCTTGCATCCAGTGTAGTATAGATTAAATATCCAGTATTCATACACACACAGATATATATATTCTCAAATATTTTGTCACCGTAGCAGATACAGTCATTTCCTCATATTGTAAGCATTATAAATTTAATTAAATTTCATTTATTATTCGAAAAGGAATTTATTGATTCAGCTTAATATTTTACGGTGAGTTATTCAATTACATGCAAGGGTGATGATGCAACGTGTGTGATTCAACAGATAGCGTGTATTAAATTGGTATGGGAAAAATTCAAACTTGTAGCAAATTACAACCCGTTCGCTACAATAATTTTATTAATGAGTGAGTGATTTTGCATTAATTTTGTTGTCAAAAAGGATATTTTGTGATTTAGACGAGCTTGAAATAGTAATAAAAATTTAATAGTTTTCATACGCGAGAATAATCCTTTTAAGAAAAATTTAAACAAAAAATAATCAATCTTAGGAAGAGTACAAAAAAAAAAAAAAAGAATATCAATTAAAGAGTTAAGTGAAAAATTAATTAAGTGATGTATATATTTCAATATGGTTTCTTCTTTAGACGACTTGTTATAACCCTTTTAAGACATTTATGTAAATATAATTCGCAATTAAAAATGCTCAAATTATATATATAAAAAAAAAAAAAAACACTGTATTTATGCGTATAAAAATAGTGTAAATAAAAAACACGTTAAAAATTTGAGAAAATATAATAATTCTCCAATGATACGCTTTAACAATTTTATAATTCGAAGAACGAGTGAAAAAAACTAATTATTTGTACAATTTAACAAAACTTTCTTTTTTCTTGTATTAAAATGATCATAAAATAATATCTGTATTAAAAAAAAGTAGGAATAATTTTTTTTCTGAAAATAAATAAAATCATTACGTCTGTTTTTCAATAGTGATTATTAAAATATATGATAAACATATTATTCCTGATTTTAATATTTACCTGTGTAAAAGGATTACAGTAAGCACCGTGTTATGGAGGGAGCACCGTATTTTAAGTTTCAATATTTTTTAAAAATCTACCTTCTTCTTTTACCGAAACTGGTAAAAAAAAAATTTTGGAGTAGGTTTGAAATCTATATTTAAATGAAACTCAATCTAGAAATTAAAATAAATAACTATGAATGAAATAATATAGAAACAAAATATATGGGTTAAGCATATTTATACGAATAAATAAGAAATTTTTATGGAACCTAAGATAGGGGAGGTGTTATTCTCGAAGGAAAGACATAGTGTCGCGATAATTTTACAGTAACAAAAAGGGAAGGAACAAAAATTAAATTTAATGAATAAAATATTTTGTATAAATACTTCGTTATAAATATATTTTATGTATTTTTCTGTGAAATATCAATTTGTACATTTTTCGCTCATCAGTAAAACACATGCTAGTTATGATTACAGAATTAGACAACAGATGGCAGTACGATGAAATTGAAACTCATTGAAGTTGTTGATTCATCAAATCGAAACTCGATAAAATCCTGTATAAAATACCATCCAATAAAATGTACCTAGAACATTTTTATGAAATGTATATCCTAATAAAAAAAAATACTTCTCTTACAAAAAAGATGCAAATGAGAATTTAATTATCATTAGTGCAATGTAGATTTGATATAAAATGTAAAAAAACTGATTTAAATATCAACCAGGGAAAAAATGTTTCTAAAAACTAACAAATCTTTTATAAAGTAAATTTGAACTTCCCTGAAACTGAATCTACAAGTTAAGCGATGTAGTCTACCAATTTTATTCGATTGACGCCAATTATTTATTCAATAATTTATTTAGCCATTAATTTACAAGCTTTTATTTAGCCAATAATTCTACAAAATAAAATTCAAACGTCTTTCACAAAGTTCTGCGGGGAAAAATTATTTTAAATCATATCCATTTTAAATAACAGAAAATATCGAAAATATTTGCTTGCAACATCAAAAGATAAACGATAAAAATTAATCAACTTTCTTCAACTTTCCTATTAGAAAAAAGGGTGAAAGTACTTCTATATTGATCTTGTTTGTTATTGCATTTTGATACTGCGTTAATCACAGCATTTTTCAATTATTCAAACACATGAACATTTGATAACTAATTTAAAATAAAGCTCCATCGAGTATTTACAACACAAAAACA
Source organism: Nephila pilipes (assembly GCA_019974015.1). Classification (NCBI taxonomy): domain Eukaryota; kingdom Metazoa; phylum Arthropoda; class Arachnida; order Araneae; family Nephilidae; genus Nephila; species Nephila pilipes. Next base: position 782,999 of record BMAW01064441.1, on the reverse strand, counting down.
TTAACATGCTGTCTGAAAGTTTTTATTCTTTACATATGGATAGGGGAATCTCCAATAAAATTTTATCTATCTATATAAATGGAAAGAAAACTTTATTATTTATCTCAAGACTCCTGGATCTTTAAAAAATAATTAAGAGAACACATACATCCTTTCCCAAATTTAAAATTCAAGAACAACTTTTACGTAATCTATGTAACATATAATTAAGAATGAAAACGCGTCAAAATTTCTAATATTTTACAGTGCATCAAACGAACATTTTAAGCGTCAAAAACTTGTAATTTTACATAAACCAAATTGCGTCTCTTACAATAAAACTTCTCCAATCCTCTAATGAACAGATAATAACATCAATTTTAAAGTAAATGCTACTTAAAATACATTCAATATCTTTGCATCTATCAGTTCTCGTAAAGTTGTAAAATTTAGAGATTGATTGATTTACGTCGCACTGAAAAGCTACACAAGGACTATTGGAGAAGATCCTCGTAATTTTGAACCTCAGCCAAGTGAGGAGGACAACACCTGAGTTCTAATACCTCACTTTCCAAATTTCCACACCACATTTTGGCAGAACTTCGAGCCTCGACAGATTTAGCATACATCAGTCCCATTACAAGGTGGGTCTTCGGTGGCACCTAGACTCGAACCCACAACTCGACGGAAACAACACCAGCCGCGAGTTCGCGCATTAAGCTACCGCTGCCACATTGAATTTATAGAAGAGGGAAAAGAAACGTAATGTCTCCTCTGAAATAAACATAACGCCTAAAAACCATTAAAAATCAATAACTTAAAAAGTATATCAATGAAAACATTCATAACGATATTCTGCTTATGATTTACAATATATGATCAGAGTTTCTGTAGGCAGACAATCTGATAAATTACTTACATTCTTTTGGGTTTTTATACATATTATTAATAAAAAGAATTAATAAAATGTATAGAAGTTGTAATGAATGAACCACTGAACTAAATATTGGTATTAAGACTTCTTCATACGCTATGTGAATAATACTTCAAAAGAGAGAATACCGGATTCCCATCTAACATTTATTTCCTTGTGTTCCTTTTTTTTTCAGATAAAATACATATTTAACCACACATATAACTATAATTAATCTAGTTATCAAAAAATTTAGTACCTAAATTGTGTGAGTGAATTATGATTTCATTACATATTTCTCGTGTAATTTTATATGCGTATGAACAGCATCAGTTCTACCGTTCCATTTCGGTTAGTTTGACACTACATTTAATAATAATCGAATTTGAAAAAAAAATCAGATATTGCTCCATGTAATGCGCTCCGAAGATCTTTTCTTTGCAACGCATTAGATAGATTTTGTTTCAATTTAGTTTATTAAATTACGCCATATCTTACAAAAGCCCCTTTGTTCGCTATGTAATAATGGGAAATCAATATTAAAATCGTTTGACCCCAAAAAATTTCGAGAAAGAAGTCAAAATAAAACGAAGTAATGTGAAACTCTCGAGGAAAAAATGGTTGCCTCACAATTTCGAATAATTTTATTCATTGTCAATCATTTCTTGATTTGTGTTTTATTTGTGTGTGTGTTTTATTTCAATCAAATGAAAAAAAAATTGAAGAATTTATCATAAAATATTTTTAAAAATTCAGTTCATTACTGGTGAAAGCAGGCATCAAGCATATATACGCAGACACTTTCACAATAAAATTTTGATTAAGTGGTCAGCTACAATATCTTGAAAAAGGGTCAGCTGCGACATTTTGTGGTTAACTTAAAGCGACTCTTTAAGTGGCTAGTAAAATATGAAACAGAAAGGGAAAGAAATAGGTTCTAAAGTTTTAAGAACTAATTTACGTAATATATTAGCAAAAAAAATAGTGATTATAAAATATATGTATATATAATTGAATAATACGCATATTAAGAATTATTGAGACCATACATCTATAAGGAATATAAATACATTAAAAAGAGTTTTTAAAAGTAAGATGAATTTTAAAACAATCATCTAACAGAGTTTTACTTTACAAATTTTGCATCGATAGCAAGCTTTTATTAAAAAGACTTTTTTTCCAAACTAGTTTTGGCGTAAAAGGCACATCTATAAGATTTTGTTCCATTCGCATTAATATACAAGCTAAAAAATTGCCAACCATAGAATACAGGGTTATTCAAAATGAATCATCTAATTTCCAAATTCATATTTTCAAAAATAAACGACGTAGAATAATAAGTAATACATGAATACGAAAGGAAAATGTGGAAGTTTTATTATGGGAACAACAGATAGACCTCGTAATGGAAGCTTTGAAAAAGTTTCTCGAAGAGAAAGCTGTTTCAGAAGCTTTCACGGAGCTACATTGTAGTTGGATCGGTCGCAGTGGGCCAGAAAACTTGATATGACAAAACTGGCCACCTAAGTTATTGTTCCTTCGTTTGGGAGTTTGTTATAGATAGTGTAAGCGCCAACATTACAAACAAATTTATGTGAACTTAAATAACGGATGTCAGCTGCAGTACAATCAATTACCACAGACTCTTTACAACGTGTTTGGCAAAAATTTACACATCGAATTGACATTATACGTGAAACTGAAGGAAGTTATATCGAACCTTTTTTTAAAAAAAAAATTCTATATTTTGCATTCATGTATTACTAAACATTCAGTGTCGTTTATTTATGAAAATATAGCACTTTGAAATTGAATTATTCCTTTTAAACAATACTGTATTTGAGAATATGTATGAATTCTCATTGTGCTTTCTTAACATTATCTTTTTTTTTGTACTATTTAATGTATAACAAGTGTTTTAAATTCCAAATGCAACATTTTTGTTCCTTTGCTTTCATAAACAAAATATTTGGATATAATAAAGTCACATCCATCTAATAGAGTTTACGATATCACCTTACAGTTACATCTCACCATTTGAATGTTAGCATTCTGAAGGCTGTATGAATATGCATCACTGAATTTATTGCACCGATAGTTAGCCTGTTTATTTTTTCAGTGGGCAATAAAATATTTTCTTAATTTTTTTTTCACATATTTCATATAATCCTACAATACAATGTAACTTAAAAATTTCGTCATTTGTTAATCTGTCTACTTTTCCAATCGTCATTGGCTTTGAAATTTCCATGGAAGTACAAAAAATCGGAACGCCTTTTTTATCTTTCTTCCCAAACACATTAAAACTATTTTTCTGTTAATCAAAATAATAATCCTTGGCAAACTTAATGAGGATAATTTTTGACTATTCCAGATCTAGGTTTATACAATCGGGATAACGGGTTGAATTCGGTGAAACGAATAATATATTCTTTATTTCTGAAATTCGAAAACAAAATTATTTACGATTCGTTCATCATTAATTTCACTTGAATCTTGTATTTCAGAATTCTTTCCTGTACATACAGGAAAATTCCATATATAGCCGGGGAAAAATCACGAAACGTAAATATTTTAATTTCGCATTGTACATATTTTTGCGAATACTAAATCTATTTTTTCAATAGAAGAATATTTCGTGAAAGCTCTATTTTTTCTGGATTATACAAATATTGTAGTTTCTGTTCAATAATATAAATAATGGGTCTTGCCTCGTTCAATCTTAACCTTGTAAATTAAATTAAGATGCAAAAATCAGGATATGTCTTTAAAGCAACTTCAAAAATGCATTGGACCCAACATTTTATGTGCATTGAAATACGTTTGTATTGTTAGTTTTTAAATTACGCTCTTTAGCATTATTAGAGAAAGGGAAAACCATATTTTATATTTTGTTATCAATGCAAAATATTTTGAAGATATTACGCTTGATGAACCAGGTTCTACACGGTTTTTTATAGAGATAAATCGTCCATTTTCATGCTGCCTTGTTAATTAATTTTGCCATATTTTGTAAGGTTCACAATATTTTGCACAACTATCCCGCTCCTTTCAGGATATTGTAAAATAGGAAGATGTTTAATGTCTTCACTCCTTCCATCAATAACACAGCAGTTTTGCAGAACAATCCTCACAACTAGGGTCTTCGATTGTTTTGTTTTATTTGAATGATATTTTTTTTGCATGGCTTTCATCATTTTTAACATACCGTAATTTCCGGACGAAATGCAACGACGTTTCTGTGTTGGAGACTTAAGCTTTCAGTAGGTGTGGCTTTTTTACCGACGCGGCGCTTACGTGATCTAAAAAAATATTTGGTAAAATGCCAATGTAAATAGCTTGGATCACCTTCTTGCACAGAAGACCGCCCAGTTGCATTCTGCGAACTTTATTGTGTATATACTCTTTCCCATAAACGGACCTGCGAATCTTGTTAACACTAAACGAAATTTCGGAACAATTACATTCTCCCCCCTCGTTCAAATCAGCATTCACATGGTGAATGCTGATTTGTGGAGAATCGAAGATGTGAATATGGTAATCAAATAGTGATGAATAGGATTTTTATGGCTTCATAAGATGCAATAATTAGTTTTGTTGATAAAATTAAAATTTAAAGTAGTCTAACAATCAATTTAATCTCACAGTTGCAATATAACATCGTATGCGTGCTACGAATATGGACTTTTTTAATGAAGAAATAAAAGTACATGCATAAACGTAAATATATTTCCAACATTTCTCACCAATTTGTTTTTGAGTCATGGTTTCACTTCATGCATTTTTCTTAAATGATATGCCATTTATCACGACATAGGTCAGGATTTTACGACTGTGACAGTCGCCACGCGCAATTTAAATTAGTGTGGAGTTTACGCTGATGTAGCCTTTCTTAATGAAATCACGGTACTTCAATAGTTCATCAAGTCCGAATTTTTTTTTTTAAAAAAAAAAACCTTTTCTCTGCTGTATGCGAAAAATAAAAATAAATTCCAGCTACGTGTTGCCAATAAGATTACTGAGCCTACTATAAATCATAAATTGGTATATCTTTGTACGTCTTAGTAAATAAAATCCTTATCCTTATAAAAGCAATTATCTCCAAATGTTATTTATCAAAATAATAAATGTTATTCAAATGAACTTGTTTATAGTTAAAACAGGGAACACCTATCACACACACTGCATTGAAGCTCAAATATCTAAACTTAAATATTCAGAAATAAAACTATTTGAGCCCAAACATCTGAATTACATTGCAACCGTTATAGATTCAGGTATTTTATAAGTAATTGGATTATTAGTGAACACGCCCAATCCTTTTCCAAAATAAAAAAAAAGCTTAATATGAGAAGGCACAATTCTTCCGAATCCGTATTCGTACAGAAAAATTAAGGATAAACCGTTACAGGTACAAATTTGTTATACAATACTTTGGATCTCATCGAACATGTCCAGTCCTTTTCCAAAATAAAAAAAAACTTAACATGAGAAGGCACAATTCTTCCAAACACAGATTCATAACGATTTTTTGAAATGCATGCATATTTTTAAAAAAAGGATTCATATATCAGCTGTAGAACCCATACATCTAAACTCAAAGTTCAATTATTGGGAGAAACATCCGAATCGAAACATTTGGATTTTATTGCTAGAATAAGCGAGGAAAAATTCAGGAAAACATCTGTAGGTTAAAGTTTCTTTTAAATTAAATTGAACCCAAGTGAAGACGAGCAATTTTTTCCCAAAATGACACATTAAACATGAGAAGACTCAATTCTTCCGAAATCATATATGGTTAAAGCACAATAGTTTTTAAGGTCATAAACATATTTGATATTTATTTAAGCACTGGAAGCCATTATTTTAAAATATTAAAAAAAAAAAAAAAAAACATAGGAATCCCGCACAGAAGCAAATTTTTGCTCAGTCCAAAAATTACATATAAAAAAACCCGACCGTTCTTGAACGACTGAACTGACATTTTTACGAACAATATAAACAAAGACACGAAAAATAATTCATTTCATTTAGTTCTGTGCTAAAAATAAAATTATACTTCAAAATTTCAACGTCCCACACATTATGATACTCTGAAAATCATATTCCTCAACTTCCCAATGGATAATTACTTTCCTTAAAGGTCGGAATGGCACTTAAATCTCATTGACTCACCTTATAACTCTCGTCATGATGATTCGCGGAATCCGGCCTATTCTCGTGCAGAAAAACTCCCTCGTCACAAACGACCAAGTACTTGTGCCTGTGATCTCCAAACAAGCTGTCAATCCGTCTCCTGGCGATTTTTTCATCCATAATTTGACTCCTAATCGCAGTGTCCGTCGTCTCTGATTGCAACGGTTCTTCCGAAAGTCGTGGAATGCGACACTCAACGGTTTCTTTCAAGAGACCTGGGAGTAGCACGTGGGCTAAACGGGTGGAGGGCAACAAAGCGCGTGGCCCGTGTTGCCAAACACTGGTAAGGGGTAGTCTCCATATATCACCATTCTTATTCTTAGTTGGAGCAACATAGTAATTTAAAGAAACATAGCAATGGCCAATTTTATATGTGTGATTGTTTATTAACGTCGTATTGAGAAGCAACACGAGCGCTGTTAGCGCCGGACCTCGTAATTTTGAACCTCGATCAAGTGACGAGGACGACACCTGAGTTGAGATCTCACTCTCCAAACTTGTGGATTTGGTAATTTAACCAGATATTATGTGCATCGGCCCCACTACTTGGTGGATCTTTAGTGGTATCAGGGCTCGAACCCACGAATCGGCGAAAACGACGCCCTCTGCAAATGCTCGACCATAACCACTACGTTACCTCGTCAAACTAACTTTATAAGAAAAATAAATTATTGAAAAAATAATATAAGCTGGCATCTATCACTAGCAATAAAAATTTCTCAAATAGGACATATTTCCATCACGTTTTTATGAGTAAGTTAAGTGTCTTTACCCTCTTCTGTAGTTCTTCGTTTCAATTGCATCAATTTCTCAAGAGATGAGCATTTTTAATGAAGACTCATTGAGTTTCAGATTTTACTTGAAAATTACGGTATACAATTATATAATTTTTATTTTAATGTATCGTCTTTATCATTTCAAGAGATATTGGTCATTTTGTTATACAATAAATAAATTTATTATATAACGTATAATAAAAAGAATCATACACGTGGATTTTGGATTGTTTCGAAAACTACCCATCCGAATAAAAGTATTCCTCCCCCCCCCTAAAAAAATGTCATTTTGTTGCTAGTGTTTATTTTATGACAATCTAGGTACTCTTTCCTCCCAGAGAATTCAAAGAAGCTTTCCTTATCTTAATAAATAAGCCAAAGTCGTCTTAATTATTAAAATTAACTTCCGAATTTGAGCCTTTTCCTAACTTACAATTAAATAATGTAGTAACTTCTACAGAACACACACATGCAAGTTGTTAGAAATTATGCAAAACTAATTTTCTTGCTTTCATTAATGCCAGTTATTTCAAATATATAAAAGTTTCGATTCTATTTCAGTTACTGAAACAGATACTAAAATATCATTCATTTAATTCAATTATTTCAAAACATTATGTTTAATTCTTTTTTTAACCATAATATTATTTTATTATCTTTTCTTTTTTAACTATTATTTTTAATTATTTTGTCTAATACATATCATTTTCTTTATAAAATATTTAGAATTACTCTGAAAATAATTACGGCTTATTTGGGTTTGTATCTTTGGTCATAATGCGAAAGATTATTTAACAAACTTGATATTTTCTGTATATTTGCAATAATAATATAAATAATCGAGTGTAAATAATCAACAACAATCTCATGAAGGGTTTACTGCGTATTACTAAAACCGTTTGGAACCTAAGGTAAATTTGAAAAAACTTAACAATTTTTATTTTGTGGTCGGCCCCACATTCGGGAAGATTCGCGGTCAAAGTGAAGGCTAGAGTGAAAGTGGGCCGAGTGGGTGAAACAGCGACCACAGATTTCTCCTTTTCTGGGCATAACGACTGAAATCGAACACTTTTTGCTGACTCTTCTTCCGGTTATACGGGTCGGACAGACCATTTTTTTGCTGCTCTGTATTTCCTCGTGCAATCGAATGTTATGAATGGAATCATTTATTTCGATCACGACATCGCTGATTCATTCAAAATTAAAATAGTAGCCGTAGAGTAAAAAGAGAAGACCTGTTTCAACACAATTTTTTATCTTGATCTATAGGTCAGTGATAGGTGAGTAGGCAATGTGTGGGTAAAATTTATCGTCAATATAACGTGTAAGTATTTGGATACAAACATTTCATCCAAATACATTTTAACGCGTGTGAGAAAAATAGTGTTATGCTTTTGCGTTAATTGGATGGAGAAGTAGCACAAAGTCCCGATAATGTTTATTCCTTCTGTTCTGCCTTTTTCTCTGTTTTAGCAATTTATTTTTCATAATAATTTTTTAAACCTGCAGAATAATAATAATAAAAAAAAACTACTTACATTTCATTAAGTATTAACTTTTTCATAAAGCTTTTTAAGAAAATAAGTAATTTTCTATTTCATATTTCAGAAAATTGATATTAACAATTATGCAAAACATTGATGAATAAGGGGGAAAGTAAAATTCAGCGATTGAAATAAAAACAAAATATCTTTTAATTAAAATGAAAGTTATATTGATCAAAGACAGTCTATCAATAAACTAATTACACGTTATATTGATTGAAACAATTCTCGCATTATAAATAAGGTTTTAGCCTTCAACAAACCTGATTAATTTTTAAGAAAGAATTCTGAGATTACCTAAGAGTCTAAATTCTAGATGGAATGAGAAATCTAATTAAAAGATTCCAGCTGCGAATATAATAAACTTAATATTGTTCTAATATTAATAAGTATTAAATGCTTTTTTAATTACAATTATATCAATTAAAATTATTATCTACCACGAAATGTTAATAAAAAATTAACAAGAGTAATTTGAAAGGTTTGATATTGTTGTACAAACATATAACTATCAATTGTTGTAATTTAAAATATAATTATAATTATTAATATAATTTCAACAATTAAGTTTTTGATTGAAATTAAAAACTTAATAAAAATATTTATATGACGATGAATAAAGTTTGATACTCTTCTAGAATAATAACTATCAAATAATCAAAAAATGTGCGACTACTTAAAATTATAATAAAAAAACATATTTTTAAAATACGTAACTTAAACTAATATCTTACCTAAATCACAGAACAACAGTTTCATTCATTCATTTAGCAGACGATAATTAGGTATTTCAGGTCGAAATAAAAAATACTTTCTTGCTTTCTTTTGATAAAAATTAATCGATGAAATAAATTCCAGAGTAGCTTTGAAAAACATTTAATTAAAAAAGGAACGGAATAATTTGTATCTCAAGTTATATAATTGACATAAATTGCATGTTTTTGACAAAAAGGTAGTAATTACATAAAAAAAATAACCCAATGAAATAACATTTTCTTAACAAAACTTTTAATTCTCTTAAAGCTTTGAGATTTCATAACCGAGCCAAATCAAAACTGTGATTATAGTTTTCTGAGATAACGATATTTTGAGCCATTACAATTTATTATAATGAATACACGAGAACTGTAATGAAATAAATTACTCACGTGATTTGCTTTCCCCTTTTTATTATCTTTAAAAGAAAGCTGTGGAGTTAGCGAGCTGTTCTTGAGAACACCTTGTCCTAGTTCTAAGCCATTTTGCTTAACTTTCTTACTGAGAAAACAACAAATAGATAAATTATTATCGTTCGAAAAGATTATTAAACCGGATTAATAAATCCATTAAGATAAATTACGTTTAACAGTTTTCTGATTAAATTAAAAATGTCCTTTTTTTATAATATTTAAAAATAAAAGGAATTAGTTTGGCATTAATATCTCTCCACCATTTTAAAACTTTATTTTCAAGCAGACGATTCTTTTTCTATGTATTTCATAGCTATTCGAACAAAATAAAAATTTAATTTTTTTTATTTAATCTTTTTATCTCTCCATTTTCTACATCTATCCTCCCTCCATGCACCAAAAAAAGGCGAAGGTTTTTTTTAATGTGTCGAAACACTTTTTTTTATATGATTTAAACTTTTTTGAAATGACTTTAATCTGAGTAATTTATCTTCTTAAAAAGGTTTACTCTAAATACTATAATGTATTACGTTTTCGTTTTCAGTGAATTAATTACAGATAAATCTGCTACTGTATTGAAGCAACTGGGGTTTGAATATTCCATTAAAAAGAGATTATATTTTAATCTGTATGAATACATAAATGACGTATCAAGATAAATACAAATAATATACAGTGATTCACAAAATTGGTAATAACACTACTTTATTTTTAAAAGCTTAAAACAATATTCTTAAGATACCCATCACAATTAAAATTTATAGAATCTATAAAATACACATGAAGTACTTGTAGCAAGTTAAAAAACAAAAATGAAGAAATGTTAATATTTTTACTACCATTATTTTTTCATTGTACTTACAGATTTCTAAGAAATAAAATTGAGTATACATCGAATATATATATAATATGTTTAAAAAAAATTTAAACTAATTAATATGTATTTGTATACCCTTTTGTATTCAGAATATCTTCCAAACGGTGTGCATTGATTTCAAATCAGTGCACATCGTTTTGAGTTTGTTTTATTTCTTTGGTTATTTTTGTTCATTTTTTTGAAATAATATTTTTAAATGTCCTTTGCTCCTATTATTATGCTTTCAAACAGTTTTTTTTTTCGACTGAGATCATAAGTTTTTAATTTCAATGAGATCGACAGATTGAGGTGGTGCATGCAGTTGAATTTATAATTGTTTCACAAATATATCTTAACAATTTTAGCTCAACGCTTTGGGTAGCTTGTTTGTTAAAACATATAATGCGAACCTAAGCCATTTTCAACATCTTATTTTTAAATTATGCTTCAGTATGTCGAAGAATTTTATTTTATCCATGACTTTGTGAATAAAAACTGATTTTGCCGAGCCCTTTGCAGGCATGCACACAAGCACATACAAGAGCCAAACCACCACCATATTAGATAGTGCGGATAATGTTTGGCGGAAATAGTTCAGAGTTAGGCTTCCGTGTCAAACATAACATCGACCATTTCTTCCAAAAAACAATGAACTAGCATTCATTGTTGAATATTATTCTAGAAAGATTGTGGCTTTGAAATATGATTCTTCAGAAAATATAATCCTTTTTTCTCTATTTGCTTTGGAATTAAGGGAGTCTCTTGTTAGCTATTTGACTATTATAATTTCCTTCTAAGAGAACTCTATGATTCGTTTCTGCAGAAACAAATCTTCCTATTCCCGTAGAAGTAGATGAGATAATTTTTACAGAGATCTCCTTATGATTTTTTTTTTACTTATTGAATAAGGTTTCTTTTCATCAACAGACTACACTATCATGCCAAAGGTTACCTACTTCAGACATTAGAATGACAATTTGTAGATTTTCAATGTTAATTTCAATTCAGGAACTTACTTTCACACCTAAAAACATTTTTTATCTCTTAGAAACCAAGCATTAGTATCTTAAGGAAACAAAAATGTTATACTGATTCATTGCAAAAATAATAATAAATAAATAAAATAAAAAACAGGGGTAGCCAAATTGCAATTATTATAAGATGCATACTCAATTGTGTAAATCTGAAATTTGGAGCTTTGAAATAAGCATTTTAATACCTAAAATATTAATGATTCCCCATTTTTGTTTCTTAGTCTAATACATTTTGTAATATGTCTCTTACCTTTCCTATAAATACTGAACTTAAATGAGAAAATAATAATATTGTTTTAGGTCTTTCAAAGAGAGAATAAGGAGTGTATACTCAATTTTGAGTTAGTTATATGATATTTTATGTACACTTTTCATTAATAAGTAAATGTTATTTTAAATTTCTTTCACAATAGCTTACGAACTCTGATGCCTCCTTTTCACTAGTTCCTGGAGTTACTATGCCAAAGTTATTATATGGAAGTCTAAATAAACAATATAAATTTCAATAGAAGAAGCAGTCTCATTTGAATCAAAACCATTATTTATGCTTCAGTTATGAATATTTAGTAAATAATCTCTATCTGTGTGTCTATTATTCCTCAAAGTGCCTGAAATATGGCTTAGAATAACTTCTAGCTTACCAATTCACTCAGTTTTGAATGAGTTTTAGCACAAATACTGGGGACTTGAGCGGGTTCTCTCTTGAATTCCGTCCTAACTAGAGTTAATCTAGACAATCTTTCATCTCCTTCAGTGTGCTAAGATCACTATCACTATTTTACGCCAGCTACGGGCTATTCATTATTAATTTCTCTACTAACGTCTGTTTTCAATTTTTCATCGTTTTTATATATCCTCTTGAGACCCAATGTCTATTCTATTGGACACTTATTTTACATGCAGAGAAATAATTTATAGTTTTCTATACTAAAATCAGGCACTCCATTATATTAGATAGTCCAGTGCTGTAATCTTTTCAACAAAACTTGAAATTATTTGACGGGATCCTTGCTGCAGAAGCATTTAAAAATGGCGCACAAGCAGAAAGAAAAAAAATTGGAGCTATGTCAGAGTATAGAAGAATATGTGTTGAATTTAGTTTTATTATACTTTTTCATATTTTTTTTAATTAAAAATAGCTATTATACAATTTTATATGTATGGGTAGTGAAATTATGCTGTATATTTAATCCGTTTTACAAGACTAAGACCTAATGTCCATTATAATGGACTTGCCAAAAATTGTATTTTTCTTAATTTTTTTTTTTAAAAAAAACGGCTTTTTATATTATTTTGTATTACTTTTCAGAGGATTTATCTCAAATTAAGGGGAAATTGCTCAAAGTATATGGTCTTGGGTCTCAGGAAGTTATATTTACTTAATCCATTCACTGCACTTCTTATGTTTATCTAATTTGCGTAATAGTGTTTCATTTTATTGGAAAGGAGCTAGGAATTTAAATATAAAACCAGAAATTAAACCTAAATTTTAGTTAAGGAAACTATGTAAATAGCACATGTTACAAATCTGATTCAATTTCTTAACAACGCTGATATTTATTCTATTTAGAATAAATTCTAAAACCACTCAGTTATTTACATTTCTTGATGAAGATAAACAAATAATTTGATTAACGTAATATAGAAGCTTTGAATGTATATTAGAATGTGTATATATGTGTGTGTGTGTTTACGACAATATTCATTGACATAAAACGCTATTTTACGAAGACGAATGATCCAAAAAAAAAAAAAAAATCGCAAAGAAATAGATACAAAAATATTCCATCTCAAGTTAAAAGATTTATTGAATAAATTAGCTATCAAATAAATCCGAATTGATTACAACTGTGTTCTAAAATTCTTTTCTTAACATTTTAAAAAGAGAATGTGTGTTTTGGATAACTGCATAAAGGGAATTCTTTTCTCCGTGGTCAAAGCATTATATTTAAAAGGACAAAACGAAATTGAGGTATTAAAATGCATAAAAATTAAAATAGTTTTTCATTCACGTGATTGCTTTAATTTTGCCATGGTGATGTAGTAGAAATGAGCAGGTAAACTATTCGTCACATTATAGAAATCTATTTCTCACAAGATCTATTTATCACTATTCCTCATAAGAAACTGTGTTGAAAATATCGCTATATATATAAAGTTTTATTAAAATACCTTTCATTAAGATTACACTTGTTTGGAGACGTCTAGTTATATCTTGTTATCAGTATCAAATGTAAAAAAACAGTTATAAATCATATTATATGTATAAAAACTTTTCGTTTTATGCAGCGAATATGTGATTTCGGTGGATTTTCCAGCAAGTAAAAAGTTGTATTAAAAATTTATAAAAGTAAAGATACTATCAAAATAATATTAAACTAATGCTCGAAATACCAACAATGATATATCTAGAGTAACTTTGAAAGTATAAAAGAATACATTTATAATCACATTTCTTAATTCTCAATATTTACCTTCGTCCTAGACTAATTGAAGAATTGTACACATCTTCTTTAGGCTTAAAAATTCTTTGTAAGTTGTTCTCTTCTCGAAGCAATTGTGGTTGTACGTAAAATGGATGTTTTAACTCATTTGAATTTTCCACTCTGTAAAAATTTTAAGTAATTTAAAATGAATAATTACTTTTAATGAAAGATTTATAATTAATCAAATAAATTAATTCATTAATGCTTCATAAATATTAAACATTAATATAAGAATAATTTTAATGATATAATTTTTTAATTATTAGCCACCCAAGGGACTAGTGTTTTAATTGGATCACTTTTGGCGTACCCTGATCACTTTTCAATTTTTTATCGTTTGCTTCAATTTAATTACATTTAGCGTAAATGTATTCATTTTAATAATTTATCATTTGTTTTAATTTTAATTGCATGTAACTGATATAATATTCAAATTAATAATTTATAGTTTACTTTAATTTTAATTACATTTAGCCTAAACATAATCAATTTAACAATGTATCGTTTTCTTCAATTTTTATATCGAAAAATTTAATCTTATCCATTTTTGGCTATTTCATCGTTTACTTTAATTCCTTTTTTTAATTTAGTAATTTAATAATGATTATAAAAATAAAAGCTGTATTTGGGTGGTTAAATCTGTTCTTTGCAAAATCTTGTAAAGAACTTTTTATTTATTTTATTAAATTGTATAAGCAAATTTTCATCACACTTTTTTGTAGTTGAAATGTTAACGAATAATTTTCAAATATGATGACAAATTTCTTTATTCTTTATTTAGGATTTAAAGAAAGAGATTAAATCATCAAAATCAGTAATATCCATTATCAACAAGGTATTTGTAATGAAAATAAAACAAAATTTGTGAATTAAGCTGTGTATTATACATTACAATTTAATAATATTTCAATGAAAGGAATCTGATCAGTAGAGAAACAAAATACAATTATAAACCGAATATGCGTTAGTGAGTGATAACTATCCCATGTTTCATTAGAAATAAAGATTCCTTTGTAGTTAGGGTTTTCAGCGCCTTGGAACAGCTGAAGTTTTCTCGCCTGTTTGCCAAAATATGAGTACAATAGGTGAAGAAAGCTCTTTCCGTCGCATTTTGCAATCTCTCTTGAACTTCTTGACTGGTATTGTACTGAACAACGTCTTTAAAGATTAATGGTGAAAATATAATTTTCAAAGTATACTCCCAGAGAAAAAATTAAAAGCATTGAGATCAGGGGAGCGCAAGGACTGTTCCAAATTCTTGAGAACGTCAACCAGTCGATGTTGCTGACAATAACGCCTTCCTCAGCACGATCACGATGTCTGAAACGTTTCAGTCAAATCAAAATGCAGACAAAGTAGACAAAATTCCATACTGATATAATAAAATTATGGGAATTCTCACAAATAGAAATCGCATTATATTCCTCGTCTCCGATGTCGCAGTTATGAAAATAAAATTAAAATAAAATTTTCTTAGAATTGGGGACGATTGTGTTGTATCAATATAAATCGTATAAAAAAGAATTGGTGTTAAATCAATTAAGAAAAGTCGCTACATTCAAATTAAATTTAAGAACTCAATTTATCTGTGATCTAGAGTTAGATGATTTTAACAGTGATTCTATTTCAATACATTTACCTCATTCAGAAAATTTTAGTCACAAATACAAGCATATTCAGGAAAACATTTAAAAGCACTAATCTATTCCATGTACTTTGTATATTTTTGTTTTACATTTTTTATACGACTAAGGTTAGTTTTAATGAATTTGCTTTTGATCGTCTATATTGACAAGAACTATTTCATTAATATTTGAGTATATATTCAAAAAAATAATATATTTCACAGTATACAACATTAAGACAGATATTCTAAATAGAATTAAATTACTATTTCATTGGAGTTTTTTTTTTATAATAAATTTTTGTTCAGATTGGCTGCTTTTGACGTAATCCTAACATCTCAAACAACTTGTTTTAAAAAAAATTTACATTCGCTTAAAAATATTTATAGTTCATGATAAAAATTTATTTTTAGAAACATTTCTCCTTTTTGTTTTCTCCCTTCTTATCAATGATTTGATGCCCCAAATTTAGTTCATAATAAAAAGATTTCGCGTTTTTTTCTAAGAAAAATTTGGGACATCCATATACCTTACTTTGATATCCTCTAAGAATAATTTTGAAATATTTTGAATTATTTCTAAAAATGTATTTTGTAGTCCCTTTTTTCATTAGAGGCTCGTTTGTTCAGTAAAGAATAAAAAGTCTACCTTACAAATTAATTAAATAATAAGGTACACTTATTTACATTTATCACAAAATTACAATAAATAAGTATACGTTACAATAAAAGTGTTCCTTACAAATAACATTTCCCGAAAATCACTTTGTTGTTTCTTACTTTCCATATCAATGACATGAAAAGAAAGAGCACACTGTGCCATTCGAAGAAGAATTAAAAATATTGAGATTAACTGCAAGAAAAGATATTAACTAAATTACAAGTATTTAATTATATTGTATGTGCACCTATTTACAGGTAAGTTTAGTGACAGGAGGTATGTGGAAGACAAACCGTCTTGTCTGCAATCAGATCAGACACTGCCGATTTCTTCCTGTAGATATAACTCGATCTGCCTCGATCGAGAAGATTTACTTCGTCCGCAACTTATCTCATCAAAGCCCTGCCGAAAACTGTAAAGATTCTGGAGCAGTTGGAAAGTCGGAAAACTTATGTAGCTCTGGCTGTCGAGATGCACAAAACACCCAGCCATTTATGAGTCTTATAGCATCAATATTGGAACGTTTAGATTAAAAGAAACGCCATTAATGTCAACATTGACAGGTCGACACATAGACATAAAAATGCCAACTTATGTGATAAAACCCAGGAAAGGAGATGTTACAACATTTCTTTCCCAGAGAATGTACAATAATGCAATCAAATAAGAGAATTTTCTTAGAAAATTTCTGAAAAATTTAGCATTAAGATGTGTTTTTTAAGAATGTAGTACTAAGAAAGTAACTGTTCGGTACCTTTAATAGGAAAAGCCAAAAATGTACAATATACTAATTCACATAAAAATTTAAGTTGATAAGCTTACCCTTTGTGAATTGAATAATCTAAATTCTCCACAGATTCTTCGGATTTTTCTGATGCTGCTTTTTGATTTTGATCTTCTTTTGAATTTTTCAAAATTTGCAATAATTTGTTTCTGATTGCTTCCTTTGCTTTCAGCAGATCTCGAATATTCTGCTTGTCATCAAATATTTTATCGTTTTCCAGTGACTCACTCGAGTCGGGAATTGTACAGTTTTCAACGGTATAACTATTTTCAACAATTTTCGAATTTACATCGAAATCAAATTTTTCAACCAATGATGACTGTCTTATGCTGTTATCCTCATGGCATTCAGATGCTGGGAGCTTTCCGGTCTCAGAGCTTGCTTCACAATCCATTTCAGTTTGAACAGTAGCCCTCAAGGTATCTTTCTCTTTAGCGATAGGGATTTTTTCTGAAATTTCTTTGCTGTCTCCTTCATCGGCGGACTTTTGACAACTTTTGATTACATCACCAGAAGAATTTTTGTTGGCAGCGTTATTTTTCCTTTCCCATCGGCCAATCACCTCTTCTGCTCGCCTCAAGATCTCTGGAGCATCAACAATCAGATTGTTCTCGATCCTTCGATTCCAGAAGTGTTCTTTTAAGTCATCGCTGGAGCTGAAGGGTCGTCTGATCTCGCGTGTGACGTCTTCAGGCAAATCGGTGGAGTTCTGCAAAATCTTTTCTGTCCAACTAGCTTTCGTCTTTGGTTGGGGCAACGGGTCCACATTCACAGTCAAAGTTTGGTTCAAGAACGCCTTAGACATTGTCGCCCACGGCACTGACCTCAACCACGAATACAAATTCAGATCGGACGATCTAGAATCCTTACTGCGAGTTAAGCCCCCAAAACGAAAATCAACCGTTTCTGATTGGGCACTCGCTTTTGCTTCACAGAAATCCTCGCAAGATTCGTAGAGAATTCCTTTAACCAGCAGATCGGTAAAACGATTTGAATCAGCTAGTTCTTCCGTGAATTCATTGCCCAAACCTGGCATTTCCATAAGCACAGAACATACCGTTTGGAAGCATCTTCTTCTGGATGATATGGGATTCCAGTCTTTGTATTGGGCATCCTGAGAGAGTTTAGTCAAACTTGCCAGCTTCCTGAGGTTTTCGTATTCGACAGGACATGGACAGAAGGAAGACAGTTCTGAAAAGCACAGAGCTATTGCATGTCCCAGATCTTCGTATAATTCATTTCCGAGCTGAAAAGTAAAAAAAAAAAAAGAAAAGAAACTACTTCGAATAAACTACAATACATTTATTGCTTCGAGTTTATTTATTCGTGCGGTTCTTCAAGAAGAAATTTAGTTGGTTTTCAGTCTACATTTATACGTTTTATTATATCCTTCCTTTGGTAAAAATGAAGTTATTAACAAAAATTTATACAGTGTCTGATGCATTTCTATCATTTTAAATACTTACCATAAATAAAATTATAAATTATACCATGGTATATAAGGTAACGGATATCTTAAAATGCTTCACATTGCTCATTTTCAAAGAAATATTTGTTGTTAAAATTAAAAGGCATCTTTCCGATTCCATAGATGTATTTTCTGTGAGAATTTAATAAATTAAACATTTGAAAATTGGATTCTAAAATTGTAAACAAACGTGCCACTACCTTTTCTAATAAACATTCTCAAATTTTATGTATTGCACAATACTTCTATAAAAATCAAGGTAAATTTGTATCATAAAATTTAATATTTGAAAACTTTTATTAAATTTAATTTTAGAGATTATAATTACGATCAGTGTATATATAACGTTATTTTTACAAGTACTCCTTAAAATTTTAAAATTATAAATTCTCCGAATTTTATACAAGATGTTTTCAAAGGAATAAATACATGATTCACGAATGTAAATATAGCTATTGATTATTAACTGCTCATGCATAATTATTTATGAATATAAATGAGATTTTCTTTACATAAACAGATACATAAGTAATCTGATTGTTCTCCCGTCTACCCGCCATTTTGATTTCGCGGACGTAATGTTAATCCTATGGAATTTTGACTTAAATTCTCACATCTTTATTATTTGATCTATTTGAATGCAATAAAGTGCATCTGAAAGAGCAAAAAATAATGAATGCTTCTGTGGAATTACTTTTTTCCTAAGATTTTTAAATATATATGAAAATATTCTTTAAACACCGGAAAACTCAAAAACAAATATTTAAAATAAGAATAAAAATATTTTTAAAAGCTAGCTGATCCAGTGGAGAACTCTGCAGCGACTTTCAAGATAAATTGTTTAAGGCGAATTTCTGCGGACCGGCAAATCTGCAATGCAAATCTGCCGAAACCCATTAAACATCAACACTTTTTGCGGAAAACACATTTATTTTTTTACGACTTTTGAATAAAATTTATTTAATGGGATAATCTGTCGCTTATACCTTTGAAATTAACTACAATTTTGTGTAATGTATATCTAACCTTGGTCGTGGCTTTCTGAGAATGTAAAGTAAGACGTTTTGTTTGGTTTTATTAACGTCACACTATAAGCAATACGAGAGCTATTGGCGACGACCTCTTAATTTTGACCCTTGGTCAAGTGACGAAGACGACACCTGAGCTGGCAACCCTCCCCCTCCTAACTTCCACACCATGCCAATGAGAGGGCTTTGAATCTCTACAGATTTAATTTGCATCAGCCCCGAATGCACGGTGGGTTTTTGTGACATCAAGGGTTGAACCCACGATACGCCAAAAACCATCCCCCGCGAGTCCGCGACCGTGACTACTAGACTACGAAAAGTAAGACGTAATAATAAAAAATGAGATGAACAAAAGTAGAATGTTAAAAGACTGTTATATAAATGAAAAAATATTAATACTTGAAATAATGAATCTCGTTTTATTTAATTTCAATGTTTGACTATTTATTTTCATTACAGATACCTTTTCAACTATACTCAGTTCGAATCCGTTTCCTTTGTAAAAACTTAAAACATTTTTAATTTCGTTCTGAATATAAATGCATAGTTGGATGATGCGTAAATCTTCAAAACTTATGTTTGTTATTTATTACACAAATATCAAATGTCTGTACGATAATTGTTTGTTGGTATCGTTCATCCCAAATCTGTCTTTTTTTCAGTTGTCCTATATCTCGATGTTTATCAAGCAATGGTGCAAGTTGAAGCTGTCGAGGCTCCAAGACCTCCCATTGACGCGGTGTTAAGTTTAGAGCGTAAAGTGCCAACTCAGGTATCGTCTTCATCACTTTACCGTGGTTCGAAATTCACACTGCCAATTCTACTTAGATGCAAAATCGTGTTGCTTCTAAGTACGACGTTAATAATTAATTAATTTAAATCCATCCATATATATATGTAATATTTCTTAGATATATTCATTGCACCAGGAAGAAATCCATCAGAAGAGCATTGTACGTATTATAGGTATCTTGGATATCTGTAGGTTGATCGAAAATATGTTAACGTTGCACTTGGAAGCAACACGAGGGTTATTGGAAGCGATCTTATAAATCTGAATATCAGTAGAGTGACGAGGACGACACCTGTCACTCCAATCTCCAAGCTTCCACATCACGCCAACGTAAGGAATTTCAACTCGACAGATTTTATGTGTGTGAACCTCGTTACTCCCTGTTATACGGCAGTGTAACGGGATTCAGTGATAGATATCAGTGGGGTGTACGTGATTGGACACACACACACATATATATATATATACGTGTGTGTGTATGTATATATATATATGTGTGTGTGTGTGTGTGTGTGTGTGTGTGTTTGTGTGTGTGTGCGTGCGTGCGTATGTATGTATGAATAAAGTATTATTACTTCGAATTTCAAACTACGATCCATTTTTTTTTCATCATTTTTGGTCAATAAGGAAATCATTATAGCTATTTGCAAATTAATAAAAAGTATTCTATTCTGTACTTCTCCAATATATTTCATTGTTTATTCTTAGAATCCTTAAAAAAAAAACGAGTGTTTTGAAATGAAATCACAATAGATCTTTTTTTTTCCATTCAATTAATCTGGTAGTGGGAAAAAAAGGTTTCAGAGAAGTCCACATTAAACTTTCTTGGAATTCTTTTGATTTCAGGTAAAAGTAATTCCGGTAACTGCTAAAACTATTACGAAAAACACGTTTCCTTGGGAAACAGAATTTCTTTGAAATGTTGCGAAATTAGGACGTATAAAAAAACAAATACCTATAAAATTATTCACGGAATTGTTGATGTCTAAACGAATAATATTAATTAGGTGATATTCAATACTAAACACTTCTATGACAATTGTTTTCATTTATATTAATTCATAAATCATCTGATGACACAATTCTCAGAAATAATCCTTCAGAAAAACTTTATTTTCAATGGAGTGAATTGGCTTCACTGAAAAATTTATTTGGATTTTCAAAATATTACGTGGAGTTTTATAGAATTATTAAATTCGATTTTGGGAATTGTTGGTGTTCGAAAGATTGAATTTTAGGGATGCAAAAGTTGTAGAAGAAGGATGTTACTCATTAACGGGATTGGTAGGCACATAAGATAATCACCCCAACCTGTGTCTTCTACACCCGAATTATGGAATATTAAGTTCTGATTAATTATTTTCATATTCCATTTAAAGTATAAAATAAGTATTCGAAATTGATAAACATATGAAATTGAGGTTAATATTCAGAACAAACTGCAAAATATTCCAAAAGCCGAGTAGATTGATTGATTGTTTATTAACGTCGCACTGAAAATCAACACGAAGTCTGTTGAATAAACATCGGTCAAGCGACGGAAGGGTCTCTTCAGCTGGCACCCCAGTGTCCAAATTTCCACATTATACCAACGTGAGGACATTGAGATTCGATAGGTTTAACTTGCATGAGGTGTCTTTTATGGTATCAGGACTTGATCTAAAGGCTAAAAATGATCTATAACGAAAAATCTATTCAAATCAAAACTGTAGTGTTATTTTCAACTTAAATGTTATATTCCTCAAGAATTCAATAGCATCATAAAAGTTATCTTCTTCTGCAAAGGGCTGGGGTATGAATCTTCTGAAAACCTTTCCTCTCTACCTCGCAGTGCACGTGTGTCCTTCATTTCTCTTGCGAGGGAAAGGTATGGGCTGAAAGCAGAATGAAGATTCTGGAGAGTTCTGTTTTCCAGAATCTGAATTCCGGAAAATTTTATGGAGTAAATGGAAATGCAATGATAAAGTGAAGTACTCAAATAGAGTTGTGTAAAATATTTTTTCTAAATACAGACATTTTGAATTGAAGCAGAATAGCAAATAAGAGTTCGGATAATCCATCAGGGGGGAGTCTCCGTTTTTTTTTCTTTCATTCCTCACACCCCTATTGACGTTGCTGGATAATTTAAAGATGTAAGATGGTGGCTCAAAAGTATATATATTAGACGACTGATGGCGTTGCTAAGACAAGGTGGTGTTACCATTATGTGTCACCATCCACTAAAGGTGCCAAAATTAATATGACACTATTGCATAGGTTAGTAACTATTGGTGCCGCGGCGAGTTGCCGTCGTTATTTTACATCGGATTTTTATTCATCGTTGACATCTGAATTATTCTTTATATACCGGGAATCATGTGGCATTTAATATAACGAGTTGCTTCTAGTGATTCTGCTCTAAACAGGGTCATCGACCGGAAAGGCCACGGTAGCCTAGTGGCCATGGTCGCGTATTCGCTGTCAACGCAGTTTCCATTCAGTCCTGGGTTCGAATCCTGATGTCACTAAAAACCCGCTGTGCAGGGGAGGGGAGCACATTAAATCTGAGCGAGATCTCAAGTCCTCCCGTTGGCGTGATGTGGAAGTTTGAAAAGGGATGTGCCATCTCAGGCCAGACCTAGTTACTTGATCAAGATTCAAAATCACAAGATGCGTCATTAAATATCCTCTATTGAAGAAAAAAAATTTAACAAAAAAGGTGGAATACACACACAACAGTACTTGTTAGAAAAAATAACATAAGATATTAAATAAATTCAAAATAGAAAGTTAAGTAAAAGATTACAATGTATTTACAGAGCAGGAAATATAGGAGACAAGAATAAAAGTGTGGGGGTGATTGATTTTGAAGACCAGTTTGCAGCTCTTAACTCTTTTGGACGAGCTCGGTCCCTTTGGGCATTCCACCTATAGCCCTCGTGTGGCTTCTAACTGCGACCTTAATAAAACAATCAAATCAATCAACCTCGTCGTCCGGAAAATGTATTGCCATGACTTTATTGGAATACGAAAGGTGACATATTCATAGACGTTACATGGTTGGAAAAAGGGAATACGATCAATGGACACTATTGCAGTGATTTACCCCATTCCTAATACTCTATTTCGATACCAAACACGACTAATTTTTGAACCACCCTCGTACAGAAAGTGAAAGTATACCTCTTCGTAGACGCATATCAGCTCGACATATTTCTGCTTCATAATCTCAAAAGTCACGAACTTAAGGTCTTCTTCCTTGAGGGGCAATCTTTGGAGGTAGTGAAGGGCATCTTTCCACCGACCATCCACAATGAGGTGACGCAGAATCAAGGCCTCCTCGGAGTATTGGTAGTTGATGACCCCGCTCTCCCTCTCCAAAGCGTCCAGGCTGAGGTGAAGACCTCGGAAATCGAAATAGGCCTCGATCAAACGGATGATGTCCGCTTCCTTTAAGCAGATAGCGTCAGTGGTCATCAGATAGCCTTTGTGGTTCGTAGGAAAAAAAAGCTATTTTTGTTACTGCAGACAGGAAATAAAACTTTTGGCCAAAAGAATGACTTTGTAATCGTATATTTCCTCCAATAGTTCAATGAATATGTATTTATGTACCTAAAAATTAGATTATAATCTTTAATATACCGGATAAAATATTTAGCCCCTAAACAGAGTTATTCAGAGGGTGCATACTAAAAATGCAATTTAAACCAAAAACCAGGTTATATTATGGTTTAAATAAATAATATAAATAAGTAACATAGCCATAGGTGTCTTTGAATTTAATGAAAAATGAAAATTCTTAATTAAAGCTTAATTATCGCAAAAATATATAAAGTAAACAACAGTTTTTGTAATAACAGATATTTATTAAAAATAATCCGTTACATATGATTATTTGCAAATCTATGCATTGCAAACATTTCTTTTCCACGTGGATATTAAAGTCACAAATGAATTTAAGTTCTTCACTGTCACCAATAGTTATCATGAATTTTTTTTAATTGGAAAGTGTATTTTAAGGCATTCGTATAGTTTTTTTTTTTTTGTATCACACTTTTTGTCTGGCTTTTCTTTGTCTTCCTCAATGATTTTCGAGCTATTTTTGTTGAAGCTCACATCATTAACTACAGTTAAAATAAAAGATTTTGCCGTCATCGGTGTCTTCAGTACACAAGTTTTCATCTAACACATGGATCAATAAGTCCCGAGACTGTGCGGTCGTTTTTTTGCGATTTCCTCCTTCAAACGCACCAGCAAGTCAATATAATAATCACTGTTGATCGATTTACCTTTTTCGAGGTAGTCAATGAAAATCACGCCATGCGTATCCCAAAAAACTGACGCCATGACTTTGCCAGCTGACTGCTGCGTTTTCGGACGGCTTTCGCCAGCTGTGCGCCACTGCCGCTTCGACTCTGGAGTGTAGTGATGTATCCATGTTTCGTCCATGGTCCCGTAACGATGCAAGAAATCTTTTTTGTTGCGAGTAAATAGCGATAAACAGCTTTATGAATCATCGACTCGTTGCTGTTTTTGTTCCATCGAAAGCAATCGCGGCCCCCACTTGGAAAAAACCTTTTTCATGCTCAATTTTTCATGAAGGATAGTAAATACACTTCCATATGATATCTGTGTCATCTCACCAATCTCACGGAGCTTCACTTTACGATCTTTCATTATAATTTTTGTCACTTCACTCACATTTTCCGGTGTAACGGCTTCCACAGGTCTACCCGAGCGTTCCGCGTCATTTGTGTCGGTACGACCACGTTTAAACTCGGCAAACCACCGACAAATCGTTGCTTTTGATGGACAAGAGTCCGGGTAACATTTTTCAATCCATTGTTTCGCTTGCACGGTGTTTTTACCCATTAAAAAACAATGTTTTATCAGAACACGAAACTCGGTTTTTTCCATTTTTTTAAACAAACTACAAAACGACTTTACTCCAACCTCGATAACTCAGCTGTTTCTGGTCCGATCGACTTAAAATTTTGACACGTTTCAAGCAAAGGTTAGTACTTTAGAAAGACCTGGTTACTGGTTTACTACGAGCGCCATCTCTGGGTTAGTCTCGGAACTTATTGATCCATGTGTTATTTCTAAATATTCTTGTATTTGACAACGGCTATTGATTTGAGAAGTTTAGCCAATTCAATTTTTATCAGTTGTATTTCCACCGAGAGCTCTCATAACTAAAACTTCAAAGTTTTCTTTTTCTTAAAAAAAATTGCTTCTAATTGGTCCCTGTCTTGGATTGCCTTACAACTTGCTAACATTGTTTTCTCTTCCCCTCCCCCAACGAGAATTGGAACGAGAATAGCTTGATTTTAAATTCTACGAATAAAAGATATCATTATGATTCTACCACAACTTGCGTTTTCCCCATGTATTGTTTCATTTTCCCTAATGAAAATAAAAAACAGTTTTCGAAAGAGAGGGATTTACTTTTCATTTTAATGTTCCCTTGTCTCAAAACTGTCTTTCTCTGAGAGCAAACTTGCCTCTGAAACCTCAAGAGATTACTAACAATGAATATTTCTATTTTTATTTATTTCTCTAACTCTGTTTTATTTTTGAAACTTTTTTTGTGTTCCTTATTAAGAGGTAAACACATTAAGATGTCCCAAAGGGACCGGGACCAACAGAATTGTCTCTTGAATAGAGGTGTCTCTTACATATTTCGAGAGGCCAACCCCCCGCTCCGCACATGGTGCACTACGGGTTTGGTCTCTCTTACAGGAGGGACTACAGTATTTTTTAGAGTATGTACTTTTCTCTTAAACCAAGAAATTGGGGAGGGGGGGATTGTAATGTCCAGAGGCATAGCTTGAGTTTCCTACATCCTGAGAAAACTGAAGATTTCGTGCTCTCTCGTTTGCAAAATTACAATAGGGAAGGGAAACAAAAAAATTTTAAATGTCTCTGGGTGGAAGTTTAAGCTTGTTATAATGGAGGGAATAAAATATTTTTGTTGGGTATATAGAGCTAACATACATGCTTCTAAATCAGGTAGAGATGAAAATCATAGGAAAAAGATATCCTCATACTGATGGAATGATGGATTGAATATACAAATGTTTTTTTTCTTATTTACCTTTTATTGCATCTAAAAATGGAAAATATTTAATTTTAAAATTTTGTAACATTGATTCGGCTCTCCCTGGTCGCTTTGCTGGGAAACAAATGTCACCCTTTCCCTTCTTCAGCTATGCCACTGGATATGTTATATGTGTTTAGTTTCATAATAATATCGTTTGCGATTAAACATAATTATTTTAAAATTAGAAATATAATTACTGCTTATAAGAAACGTACAGATATTGCTTCTTATTAATTTAACAGAGAGACCTGACCCAATATTAAATTTTAAATTGATTTTCAATGATTTCCCTGATAAAACTTTAAAAGTCTTAAATGAAGCAAAACAAATTGCATACGTTCAAAGCTATCTTATAAAAATAAAATGTTTTAAAACTTACTATACTTGTTTTTTAAATAACTAAATCTATATTTTAAAAAAATGGAGTTTCAATAGAAAACAATTTAAGTTAGATCACTGTAGTTAATCGCTAATTATTTACTTCGCATCATTGATTACATATTTGAGATTTATGCAAGAAAAAAAAACCATGCTAATTTACAATCAAAATAATGCATAATTTATTTAACGCTGAAATAAAAGCGCTGTCCTATGTGTACGTTTAAATCGTGCACATAGGACACGTTTAAATTGTGCACATAAAATTAATTAATTTTTGGGGAGAATAAAAATTAAAATAAAAATAATTCGAGATAAAAAACCAATGTTTTTAAAAACAACGTTTTTATATGGTGGCAAAGTTTATTAAAAAATTATTAAAATATTAGTTAAAACTTGTCGCAAATGACTAAATATTGCATTGTTAGGCGAGTAAGAACGATTCCCAAAGTATCAGATCTCTAGCTTGATGGAAAGTTGGTTAATTTAACGATCGAAAATTTGATAACACACTGATACACACACAGGCAGACACACACTAAGTGAAATGCAGAAAAAGGTTAAAACTAACTAAAATTAATTTATTCATCCTGTAAATTTAAGTGGTTGGAATGCAGTTTAGCCCAACCACCCTTGACGACAGGAATTATTTGGCGGTATTTTGCCAAATGTGGCTATCCTAGTCCGCTTCGCGGACTTAACGTTCTGCCAAAAAAAACCGACAAGTTTGGCAATTTTTGAAATCGCACCAAGTGGTTGGGCTAAACTGCATTATTAAAAAAAATACTTGAAATATTAGTTAAAACTTGTCGCAAATGTCAAAGTATTGCATTGTTAGGAGAGTGTGAACGATTCCCAAAGTTTCAGAGCTCTAGCTTGAAGGGAAATCGGTTAAATTAATGATCGAAAATTTGATGACACACTGATACACACACACACGCACGCATGCACACACCAAGTGAAATATATAAAAAACATTTTAAAATTATCCTGCTCAGCAATGAAATAAAATTTGTGAAAATCAAAAATATAAATATAGCTTGTATTGTGTCATTTATTTTCTCTCTAGATGTAATTTTGTTTTAAAAAATCAAATTTCTTAAAATATTACAATAGTGCGGTGCGGAGTACTTGTTTTTTGGGGTACATAACCCTCACGGACTTTAATCCCCAGAATTTACTATATGTATATAAGATGTAGCTGAACTTTGGTTTCTCACTTGCCCAGGAGTTAAAATTTAATACATGAAAAATTTAGTGAAATTAATCGAGCAGTAGTGAACTATTTTTATAAAAATTTAATTACAATAGTGTTTTGGATTCATCATTTCACTTTACTTTCTTATATTCCCTCGTGCTGACATCTATGATTGACAAATAAAACCATTTTTAAAAATATCAGAATTGTGATTACATGGCATTGTGCTGCCATCTGATGGAAGTTTAATAAATGGGAAAGTTCTATCAGTAAAAAAAATGAATTCTTATATATAATCGTGTATAAGAAAAATATATTTAAAAAATTAACACAAAGTACAGTAATAAAATATTTTCAAAAAATAGAAAATACATATATTTTATGAAATCGTGGTTAATGTATTTTTAGAAATATATCAGATTCATTAGCTTCCTTTATCTTGGAGAATTCCTGTCCGATTTCTTATTTTTAAGCAATTACTTTGTTTTGAAGATAACCTCACCCGAAATGTCAACGATTTTTAGTTAACTATTAAATTATCTTATTCATATAATAGTCATCAGAGCTATTTTCATACTTAATACAGAATAAATACTAAAATGTATTTTGAATAACGATTCTAACTCTGAATTAAAATAATAGCATTTCATTGATAAAGTCAATGAGAGCAAGCGAGATTCGTATACAAAATCTGTATGAAAAATAATCCTTTTATAATCCCTTTCTATTTTCTCATTTTTGCATTTTTGTACTTTATTCTTTCTTAGCTTTCCTAATCTTAAAATTTACACTATTCAGAAGAAACCAATAATATAATACTTATTTTTTTAAAGTTTTCTTCTCTTATATTAAATATCAAGAAAACTACTTTAAAATTTTTTCTTATATAAAGTCCTATAATAGTAATAAAAGTTTCAGCTGTATTTATAAGTAATCCCGCTGTTAATTCCTTAAGAAACAGGCACCGAAACTTGGAAGTTGTATACAAGAGATACATATTGGTGTAAAATTCTGTCCAAATTGATAGATTATGTTTTAGACGTTAGTATATCATAAATTCATAGCCTAAGCTATAAATGATATTAAGAAATATTTGTGTGTGTATGTTTTAATTCTGGACATTGTTCTTTCGTATTCCTTTGAAAATCCTACAATGAAAAATGCAATTTGCAAACATTCAGTTCTATAATTCGATTCTATTTATTGTATCAAATCAAAAATTGATTTAATATTAAACAAAATTAGCTGAAGTATGAAACATTTTGTACATAGGAAAAAAATGGATTGATTTAATAAAAAGTTAGTCGTATATTAAAACCTGTATTCGATAGTCAAATTACCATTTGTTATAAATATATCTAGCTAAAAATGTTTCTATTTAGAATTACATTCTTTAAGTTTAAACGAGAATATCTTAAGAAAAGCGTTATGGGGCTATTTTAATATTCTTTTTTGAGTTTGTATTTTCGAGAAATGTTCTGAGAGATTTATTTAAAAAATTTTACTAGTATAACGAATAATTATGCGAACAAAAATAAGGTGTTTGAATTGGTTCAAATTTTTTTATTAAAACATTTTTTAATTGGAGCAACAAAAATATGTGTAATCAAAAGTATTTTTAAAATCATATGTTTTGAAAAGGTAATATAGTTAAATTATTATCTTTGTCTTGAAAAAATACCTTATTACAGGAAAGCCCACAAACGAATCATTAAAATAGAGTTAAAAATATTTTTAGAACCGAAGGAAAAATGTTATATTGTGGAAACTTTAACTTTTTGTTCTTTCGGAAGCACTGTTTATTGCATTCAAATGGATAAAGTAGTAAAGATTTGAGAAGACGGTAGTCGAAATTCCACAGGATTAATATTACGTTCGCGAAATCAAAATGGCTGGTAGATTGGAGACTTAATAATAATAAGTATTCATTCAAATTTTTAGGTTATTAATAACTAATTCTTTTAACACAGAACTATCCAAATAATTTTAATTTATTTTTAGATGTACTTAAGTAATGTTATAGTAGTAACACATTTTAGAGAGAAAACATTTATTTATCTTACCTTATCTGTTTACACTTTTTCAAATTATTTTTTCCCCTATGGGTTTATCTTATAATTCAATAGCAACCCCTATTGAAAACATAAGATAAAGAAACATTTTAAAATCAAACACATTTTTGAAAGAATAAAAGATAGAATTTATGCAGTTCTTCAAATATGCATCAGATGAAAGAGTGTTGTACTTAGAAATGCATAATTTTTTATTCATTTTTTGTTTATTAAAATCGCACTTTATGCTACACTAGAGTTTTTTGCTATGGACCTTTCAATTTTGAGCCTCGGTCATGTGACAGGATGTGACATCTGATCTCGTATATCTCTCTCCAAACTTCCACACCATGCCAATGGGAGGATTTATAGCCTCAGTAGATTTAAGTGCATCAACCTCTTTACCTGGGCGGGTCTCAATTGACATCAGGGCTCGAACCCACTTCTCAATGGAAACAAAGCCAACCGCGAGTTCGTGCCCATGACTACCAAGTTTCCGTGGCCGTCTGCATTGTATCAACATAATATTTCATACTAACGTCGAATATTTTGTTAATATTTACTTCGAATTCGAAAATTTCGATATTTTATATTCGTGTCTGTATTGGGGGGAAAAAATTACTCTTTTCAGAAATGGATGTTGTAAGAAAATTTTTATTTCATAGACTGAAATTTTTTTTTTCTTTTTTCTTTTATTTACTTGTTGTTTTACTTTCATGTTTTTGTGACGTACGATATCTGAGTATTCGTGTTATACTAAAATATAATTATTTGTTTATTTTTAGTAAAATTATTTAGAATGCATGAATGGGATATAATTGTTTGTATGTTAAGCACATACCTATTTTAATTTTTGATAATTTAGGAATACTTTTAAATTGCATAGATTTCCCTTAAAAATTAATTAAATATTAAAATTTATTTTTAAAAGGCATAAAATAACTTTTAAAAATACGTTTTTCTTCAGTAAAAAGGAAGAAATTGTAAATTCGTTTATTTGGTATAAAGGGAATATGTTTGTGTGTGTGTGTGTGAGACGCATGATTTAAATTTTACGTTTTAGTAAAACTTTATTGCTTTTAATACATATCGATAAATAAAGATTTTTGCAACAATTAAAAAGAAATCACAATGGCCAATGTTAAATCATTTACATTAAGCTAAAAATATTGTGATTTAATTTAATTTATGTTAATATTCACAACACATCAGAAAGTATTGATTAAATCGTAAAACTAATTCATAACAATTTATTTCAATGTAAGCAAAATAAAAAAAAAATAAAATAAAAACTTTCAATTAGTTTCTATTCTTAACTATCATTACAACAATATTTCAATCTATAAATACCATCAAAAATAAATGTTACAGTACATAAATTCGCAAATAAAAAGAAAAAAAAACTTTACAGCAAATGGTTCAAATACCGAACTGTTTACTTACTTAAAAAGAAACGTAAAATCAATAAATAAATTTAAAATCAGTTATACTGAATTTGGTAATTTAACTTTTGAGGATTATATACGAATAACTTTTTAACATTCAATTGAAAATTCAAAACATCCATATTTTAAAAAAGAAAAAGAACATAAAAGCTTAATATAGAGGAATACACATCTATTCATAATATTCATTAAAAAAAAGTAAATCGTGATATTGTCTTAAAACTGAAATAATTTTCAGATGCAAAGGACCTAGATTGAAATAGTTTATAATAAATATCTTAATTAAATAAGAAGAGTATATTAACTTCGAAAAATATATTTTTTCAAAATTACTTTATTAGCTCTGTAATTCCTTTAATATGTAATTTAGTTATTTATCAGATTCTAAATGATTAAACATACAAAGGAAAATGTTTCTTTATTACACTGATTTCAAAAATGTAATTCTTTCTGATTTAAAATACATATTTTGAGAGCACAAATTCGTAACTTGATATGTAGACCTGCCTATTAAATAGTAAAATTTACTCAAAATAATTCAGAAATGATGTAATCTGAATTAAGCTTGCTAAAGTAAAAATAGGAGGCCTTAATAAACGTATTAAATATAATTTCTGATTTTTTAATATTTTTATAAGTATACGAATGTTATTCTTACCTTCATATAATTATTCATTGAGTCAATTTATAGAAGAAATTAATACGTTTGATACATGTAAATAAAACAAAATTCAGTGCATTAACATAAATTTTTAATAACCAAAAAGAAAACATTAAAATTTCCGCTTTAATCAAGATTGTACTTTTTTCAATCATCTATATAAATATTTAACTAATTAAATTTTTAATGTTGCCAATTATAAGTCTTGAAATAATCAACACAACTGAAATTTAATTAATTTGATATTACAGTTTATTCATTAGGTACCACAAGTCATCTCATTCTTTTCTCAAAAGATAAAAATAAGTTTTTTTTACCACTTATCACAGACCTTTTCTCCCCTTTTTTTTAACATATTTTCTCGGCGGTAGATGTCGCCCGTATGGTTTATTTTTCTTTCCGAAATAATTGTACGCTAATTCCTTGCAGTCTCACTCTTAACTTTTAGTGAAACTTGTGAAGACTAGCTCATTACTGTACGATTTTTGATAGCATTTCGTCATTGTTAAAAAAATACTTCGTTTATCTTTAACCATGGAAGGAAATTATATATTAATATAACTTTCCTTTATTTGTTGACCGTTTTCCAGCTATTCATATTTGCCTCACATGACGAGGTCGGCACCTAAGCTGGCATCCTCTCCTACACATCCACGATGCGTAGCGTGAGAGCTCGGATCGATGAAACGAGCACCAGCCATCCACATGACGTATCTATAAAGGCAACTGACTATCTAATGAAACATTGCATTTGTGCTGTTAATCAGACCTTAAATAAGGTACAAAATGGCCTCAAATAATAATGTAAACAAATAATGATAATTTGAGTTTGCAAGATAGATTTTTGATACGAGAGGATTTTTCATGAAACAGAACCGAATTCAATACTAGACATAAAAATAAAGTAGACTCTGTTTCAATTAGTGGCTACGGTAGCCTAATAGTCATGGTCGCGGACTCACAGACGGCGATTTTCGTCAAGTTCTAGGCTCGAGCCTTGATGCCACTAAAGACCTTCCGTGTAGCCGGGGCTGATTCACATCAAACCTAACGTGGCTCCAAGTCCTCTCATTAGCATGGTATTGAAGTTTGGATAGGGATGAGCTAGCTCGGGTGTCGTCCTCGTCACTTGACCGAGGTTTAAATTAAGTGTTGCTTGTAATGCGACGTTAATAAAACCAACCCAACAAAACCTGTTTCAATCAAGTTATGTTTAATTAGATGATTTTGGTAACAGATTGGCTAGTGGTCAGCAGTGTTTTAGTCCAGCTACCTGTTCGAGCTCTATTTTTACAAAATATCCATTGTGAAGAACTGATGCACGTTAAATCTTTCGAACAGCTCTCTTTGGGGAGAATGGGATGCCAGCTGTCTATCTTGTTATGAACCGTTGCTCAAAATTACGAGGCGTATTGTCTGTAGTTAGTAGCAGATTAGGTTTCGGGCAAAAAAAAAGTCACCCAAAAAATGTTAAATAATGAAAAAGAGGATAACAAAGAAGGAATTCAAAAGCCATTATTCCCAAATGATCTTGACATTAAGCTCATGGAGGATGGAGAGTTGTTAAGCGAGGCGTATATTCGAGATATAATTCAACTAATGTACAACGTTGTGTAGAGGAGCTGCTGCACGTTACATCTGTGGGAAATCAAAATCCTTACGTTGGTGTGAATATGTTGAGTGAGTAGCCAGTTCAAGTGTCAATTTCATCATCTGACAGTGGTTCAAAATTACGATGCTTATTAGCTGTAGATAGTAGGCCACGTGTACAACAGAAATAGTCAGCCGGATAATATTAAGCAAACATCAAAAAGGAAACTAACACAGGATAAAATCAGAGGCAGGATAGTTGAGTGGTTCAACTTATGTGTGGCGATGCTTTGAGTGAGCCGTGAATTCGAGTCATGTTTCAACTAAAATATGTCGTGTAGAGGGCTATTTACGTTAAATCAGTCGGCATTCGCTTAGCGTGGGTGCCAGTTCAGGTGTCGGCTTCGTCATTTGACAATAGTTCAAATTGGCGTATTTGGCTATGTTTATTAGACCTTGTGTCGGGCAGGAGTATGCACTCGGAAAAATAATTAAAAAAAAGCATGGGTCCTAAAAATATTTTTCAGTAACAAGGATTACTAATTGTATATTGTTGTAAAAGGTTTGAATGCATGTTATTGATGAAGCTTACCATAACCATAAAAAACTGCTTTCTTCAATGGTTTATTTTTCTTGTGGTAATGAACTACATTTGACACGCGAATTCGTTTACAAAACTTATTTCAAAAGGAATTGATTTGAAGAATGTTCAATTTAAAAGCGTTTATTTAATACTTGTGTCACTTCATTTCTGACGTTAATAAAATATTATTTTCCAAAATGAATAAAGTGACTGATCTATATCCCAGAGAAAAAAGACACAAATTAAGAAATATGCTATAATTCTTGATTTCCTTTCTGATTCTGGAATCACCAGTTAAGTAGTTCGAACAAGATACAAAAGCCTCAAGTTTATATTTTGTTGCGAAAAAAATGTCGAATTTAAAACGTCTGCTGCATATATAAAAAAACATTTATCTCATGACATTCTATTTTGGAGTAGCATATTAACATATTTAACATTATGGTCAGGTACATTTATTTTATTATTGTGAGTAAGAAATGTAGCATAAAAGATTTGAGAAATATTGCCTTAAGACATAGAGGAAAAAATATTTTACTTATGCTATGAATGTTGGGGTCCAAGAGGGATCTCCACTGAAAAGGTTACGTCCATTTCGTAAGGGATTGGTGTGTCTAGGAAGTTTTTATAGGGTTCCGAGACTTCAATTTACTTCTTAAATCTAAAAATGAGATCTTCTGGTAGCACTAATACTTTTATTATGGAAGGATAGAGTGAAAATTTACTAAGGGGAACTATTTACAAATAATATATTACTTTTAACTTGGTCATCTTTTAAAGATAGTGTGTTCAATGTTTATCATGCTCGCGATGGACTTTCAAATGCGCTTTGGCACTCAGCGACGAAATTTAGTTATTCGTGACGGAAGTGGGAGAGGTGTCTTCCTCAATCGGGCTTCGCTTTTTTGTTGCAAAAAAGAGGGCGCTGCATGAGTGCAACTCGTGATACCGACTCGTAGTGCCATTTATCATGTATATGATGTCCTAGTATTATAATTTTAATAAAATGTAATGGATATCAGCTGGAATATCCTACATAAATTTTATTGAGAGAAATAGGTCTAGTACAATAACATAAATATGCACATTAAAAATAAATTTTTAATTAGTTTATTCATTACATTTTTAATTTATTCTCTTTTTCTTCTTCAGTAGAGAGACAGCTGCTGATGAGACCTGGCCTTGCTTAGAATTCCATTCCATGCTGTTCTATTTTCGGCCAAGTTCTTACAATTTGTCACCATATAGATTTCAATTTTTTTACGAGCAGTCAATTCACCTTAGTTTTGGTAGGAATTTTCAGTCTACAGAATGTAATATAAAATAATTTTTTAAAAGAGTACCTATCTTTTAATAATTTTTGAATAATTTTAACGAGCTGCAAATCAGCCCCCTCCACAATTTAATTTCCGAAAGTATGCTTTTTTGAGACGATTCATTCGAAAAAGAATCGTAACTCTACTACAATGAAAAGACAAAAATGATTCAATATAACGTTTTCCAAAAAGCTTCATGAAGAATAAATTGACAGAAACCAAAGATAGTCCCCAATCCCTTTATTTTGTTGAATTAGTTACAAACTATAACTGCAGTATTAGCATCTAACTACAACTGTTGCGAATATCAACGTAATTATAAATTGAATTTTTACTGTTGGGGCTAAGTGCGAGTACTGTACTACTGTACTACCGAGCTCCTATATACTCCAATTTACAAGAAATTTGAGAATAAATTATATTTAATACCAGTTAGTGTGTTTTCAGAAGAAAGTTCAGCAATTCAGCTAGTAACAAAATTTTGACAGTGAATTATTTTTCTTATTCTACTTATTCATTTATTTTTGTTCTACAATTTCAATTCTTTTACAAACCACAAACAACTGGAAAAATATAAATCTTGAAAAAACTCAGTGAAGAATAAATTGTAGGTGGTAAAAATAGACTATAGCGTATTACGTTCAAAAGTTACGCGTAGTGGATCGATAATCCTCCCAGCGGAGGGGAAAATTAGCTGAAAATTAGTTTAGTGAATGAGTATGGTATAAAATACATACTAATTGATATTTCCTTCTCTCGTTCTTTGTTAAAAGAAGATTGCATTTTCATTAATTATACCGTATGAATACTGAATTGTTTACATCTTTAGATTTATAGGTGGGACGAATTAAAAATAAAAAAAGAGAAAATGGCTCTTTTCAAGGCTGTTTTCAAAAACCGGATAATTAGTTTACACTACCAAAGCAAAGTCTGATTTATCGAATCTCTCAAATGGTGCAATAATTGTTATCTCGCGAAGTTTCGTTCGAAAGCTAGACCACAAAACATACTAAAAATGTGAAAAAATCGCATCACCGTTGAATAAAGAAAATCAGAGGCGAATTTTTAAAAAACGTTTCGAGATGCATACCATTCCCTCATAGTTTCAGTGTACCAAATTCCATGCGACTGGGCGTTTCTATCTTTGCGCTACTCCGTCCAAACACCACAAACTCTTCTTTTTATTAATATAATTACTAAACAAACAAAACAATCTTTGTGGAATCTGAATTCAAGGGGAAATTTTTTTTTTTTTCGTGACAGCTGTTCAAGCAGCTCAAAATACGAAAAGACGGAAAAAGTTATATTCAATTACGACAAGACACAAACACTGCGCATAGTTTCCGTTTGAAAAGTTCTCCAACAATAATATCACATTATTTTCCATTGACATCTTTGGTTTTTTCTAGTTCAAATGGCTTTCTGAAGTATACGAACTAGCCGATATATCACATAAGTCATGATTTTTTTTAATGAGTGGGTGTCTTAGTTAGGCACCCAGGAGAAATTTTGCATCGGGAATATATGCTATCAGTAATACTAGACAAGAATTACTACCAAGATCGGATCTAGCCTTTGAACTGTTCCGTGATAAAGCAAAAAGTTACACCAACTAATTCCTCTGAATTTTTTCACCTCTCCTGAAATATTTTATAAAGTTGTTTGAAGCGAACCTACATCGACTGGTATCAGCTGAGAAATCAAAATTAGACTCTGAGACTCTGAACTTGTTTTCGGAAGAAAATTCCTTTCTGCATCAGAATACATTAATGCCATAATCCTGGACCAGAACTCAAAATCAAAACAGGACGATCGTCATCTGTCTCCAACTGCAAGTGTGCGTTGCATTTTTTTAACTTTTTCGTGTCTCTCTTCGTTTTCTTGTTTCTCAACACAATCAACTAGCTACCTGTGTGCTAAAAGTCAACGCAAAAATTATTGAAGACTCTTCTGTTAGAACAACGACATCCTCAACGATCCCAGCTTCAGTGTGGTCCAAAAAATAAATAACCTAAACTCTTTGTAATTTTGCATTGTCTTATTAATTACTCCGTCAAGTCCCGCTCCAGAGATTTTGATGTCATGAGAAAATAATCCAATTGGTGCCTCTACCTAAATGCAAAAAAAAAAAAAAAAAAAAATCTCTGATTATAAACATTTTGCAACAAAATATTTTTCGTGATGGCAGGAGTTAAGTTTACTGTAGTTGATTTGAAAGGACAGAAAATAACTAATACAGGTTACCTATATTTCAGATAAGTAACAAAAATGTCAGTTAAGTATTTACCTAAGCAATTTTATGCATCTTCATTTTGAGTTAGATCCCCCCCCCCCCAAAAAAAAAAAAAACGAAAATTCAAGAGAGACAAGCATTTCTGTTACTTCATTTAAAAGTATTCCCTTTATTTAAATGAATTTTATGATGTATAAAAATTAAATCATTTTATCGTCAGACAGACTGTTAAAATTATAAATATAGTGTCACAGAAAAGAAAAGTAATATCTGATTTTAAATTATTGCTGCGTTAATAATATTAAAATCGCAGAAATAAATAATTTAATCGTCTGCCTGTCAGTGAAAAGTGGTTCTTTAATTTATAACGAATATAAACAGTAGGAAGATAGGGGATTCTCCATCGCTGATTTTTCGAAGACGGGTTTCTTAGAATTTACTGTAGTCTAAACTAATTTTTCTAAAATTACATTTCTGGTATCCTATATAAACTTTGAATTTTGGCATATTTTTGACAAATATTCATCAGTTGATCCTTACACTTCTGTGAGATTCGACTTACTTGGTTTTATAACCCTCTTATTTACTTTACGCATAAATAAAATGATGTAAGTCGCACCTAATAGTAAATAAATTCGTAGTTAAGTGAAAAAGTGTAAAATGAGTAACGGTGTAAAACAAAGGAACGAATCAAATATTTTCACTGCTATAATTCAGATACGTATTTTTTAACTGTATCTTCTTTTATTGCCTCATTCAACAAGTTTAAATATATAATATATAAAACATTAAATCAGAGAATTAGACGTCCGCCTTTCATTTTCTATCTCTGGGGATTACATTTAACATAATAGAAGAATTGACAGTAAAAATGTTTGTACAAGTTTTTACCTACTAAGAATATTTTGTATTGTTTGACCATTCACCGTCCAGCGTTTGCTTTGAAAGTCCAGCGTTTGTAGCCAGATATACATCCAAGAACTTTGAAAATAGAGCTCCAAAAACAGGGCTTCGGATTGAAATGAAATTTAATACACATAATATAATACAAATGAAAGATTCACTTGATCTCAAAATCAAAACTATAGTGCAACTTCAATAGCGTGTCGGAACTTCTCCATTTGTAATACATGCTGCAACAAGGTTCTGCATAGAGTTGATTAGACGTCGGATGTTGTCATGTGGCAGATGGGTTTGTAAATCTTGAACAACCTCCTCCAAATCATAAATAGAGTGACACAGTGGTCTCTTCAGTTTCAGCTGGTCTCTCAAATGCTCTACAAGAAGCAAGTCCAGAGATCGGGCTGGACATAGAAGAGTCTGAACATGACGTAGAAAGTATTGAGCTACTTCAGCTGTATGTGGAAAGATATTGTTTTGCTGAAAAATTGCCTCTGTAAGACCATTTAGAAAAGGTCCCTTGTGGTGTCGAAGAATGTCATCAGCATAACACTGGTCCATAAAGGCTTTACGTAATACAACTAAA
Source organism: Nephila pilipes (assembly GCA_019974015.1). Taxonomy (NCBI): domain Eukaryota; kingdom Metazoa; phylum Arthropoda; class Arachnida; order Araneae; family Nephilidae; genus Nephila; species Nephila pilipes. The sequence goes on along the minus strand of BMAW01064441.1, from coordinate 743,665 downwards.
GTGGACCGGCTATCATCGGCTATGGCTCCTGAGACCATTACGTCTGTTGTGCGAGTAGTATGTCACGCTACAGCGTGGGTAGAATTGTATCGCTCACCAGGGCTTCTCCACACTCGTATGCGGTTATCATCTGCCTCCAAAACAAACCGAAATTCCATATCAAACACCACGTTTTGCCAATCTGCGATATTCCACGTCGCTCTGGCTTGGCACTACTGTAGATAGAGTCGCCGATGTATCGGTGTTAAATGCAGTACACGAAAAGGACACTTGGATTGTAGATTTGCTGGTTTATGGAACAACTGGCAGCCCTATATCTAATTGTATTGTGGAATGAGTCACTATGGGATTCACGAGCGCTTGCTGCACCATCCTTCGATCCTCTAACATCGTTGTCTTCCTGATCTCTCCATATCGGCTCTCCACACGTGGGTCCATTACTATCAACACGTTTTGACGACACACTCCCAACAATCGACTTGGTGAGCAACACGGTGTGTCGACCAGCCTGCTGTTTTGATGCCGTTGATCAGGCCCCTCTCAAACTCACTTAAATGTCCGAAATGTTTTCTCCCACGTCTACTTGACATTCTTCATTTGCTAAAGCTCTCATTCGAGTCAGGATGTAATCGTTACGCTTATGAATCTTTCACTATGTATCAGTTTGTATTAGACTTGTTTTCTGATTGCAGCGTCACTGCAGGATGAATGGTCATGCGCATTTGCACTAAACTTAAATCATTTTCTTACCGGACACCATTCGATTACTTTGCAAAGTTTCGCGAGAGTAGCTCATTTTCTTCTTGGTGCACTTTTTGCAATATTCTTGAGTATATTAACCTATTATTGGAGTAATGCCTAGAAAGTTTTGCAGTCATTAAGATACAAAATTAAATTGTTTCTTTGTTTTTTGAATTTTTTTACAGAGAGTTTTCAAATTAATTCAGAAACTCTGCTGCAATTGTTTCCCATTTCGTTTGGCAATTTCGCGCTCTCGATTTTTTTACATAGTACCAAAGCACGGACAACTGGGATATTCGTCCGACTCTGCTGCCATCTAGTGTTCATATCGCGGGACATCACTTCAGCTGACGGATGTTTTCGTCATTTAAAGGGGAATGTTTTCGTGAGAAGAAATCGGATGATACGAGGAACGAGGGCAGGTTTGAACTGCTAACCTTTTGGTCTGGTCAAAATCTTGACAAGTGCCTAATTAACATGCCTTAGACATCTGTGCCAGCAAGGAATTTCCTTCCAGGCCAATTATCTAGCGTTTTATTTCTATCATTATCAAAGAGAGCCACACCAAAAGGGATAATAAATCTTTTTTCTTCACATCTTCTTAACTAATCAATCGATCTTATTCTTTTTTCCAGGCAATAAGAGATCGTTGAAACAAGTGAAAAATATTGAAATAGTTTTGAAACATCAAAATGTGAATCTGTTTTCATACAAAAAAAAACTTCTTTAATCTTCTATAAAAGGTACATAGAATCAAATGAAAATTCTTCCACAATTACAGTAATTATGAGATGAATTCAAACTTGTAAAAAATTATTTTTATTAACTCAATTCAACAGTTACATAATATATCAATTTTAATTAAATCTGAAGAGATTTCAAGTCCTCCCTTTGGCGTAGTGTGGAAATTCGGAAAAGTATTTACCAGCTCATGTGTCATTTTGTCACTTGGTCGAAGCTCTAAAATTACGAGGTTCGTCGCCAATATCCCTCGTTTTGCTTTTAAGTGTGACGTTAATAAACAATCACAATCACGTCACATCCTCTTTCAATCAACATAAATGATTTATTTCTCCAAAAATTGTCGATAAATAAAGCTCTTTACCATCTCCTTCTTTAAAAAAAAATCATTTTCCTTAAAAATAAATAAATCGCCTATAAAAAACATATCAGATTTGAGCCGTTTCCAAATCTTAAACTCCCATAAGAGGCCCAAACTCTGGGGAATGTTGAGAAATTATTCCGTTTGATTAAAAAGCAAAAAAGAAGAAGATAAAGAAGAGAAGAAAATAAATAATAAACAAAGTAAAGGGGGGGAGGGCTCGAAGGAATGTCCGAAAGCAAGAGGAGAACCTTCCGCTCGGGACGAAAAGAAAAGAAAAAGAAGAAAATCAGCGTTTTGATGACGTCGCTTAATGACGTCATTTATCGTGTGGCATGCCGGTCGAGATTCCAGAGCAGCGGGTGTGTTATTAAAAAAAAAAGGGCCCGGCCCTATCATTAAGCAGGGATTAAAAGGGATCTGCGGAGTTATTGGAATGCTTGCGGTAGAGCGAATTCCTGGGAGCCATTACCGACGACAGCGAATGAGCCAGTAAGTAATAACAGGCTTGATTGTGTTGATGCAGCCAGTCCGCCGGACGTCGCAGGGGTTGCTCTTGGGCATCCTTCGTCGCCAAGGAAACCCAATCACCATCCGATGGAGGATGGAAAAGCCATCCATCCTAACAAACACTGGAAAACACAATTCTGTACTTTCGTTATTGTTCCCATTACCATAAGTAAAGATATTTACTTGGGAAAGATAGAAAAATCTGATCAATTATTCAATTTATCTACAAGTATGATAATTTAAACCTTAAAAAAAATCTCTTGATCTTCAAAAAGCGCTGTTTATTTCCCCATGTAATTCGTTTCAACTTAAGAACTTCATATAGACCTTGAAAATACATACTTTTAACTTTCTGTATTAAAGCTCCCTTCTACTTGCCAATTTAATTTCGTGAACATAATGTTAAATCTATGGAAATCCTATAACAACCCTCGAATCTTTAGTATTTTGTCTATTTGAATGTAATAAAAAGTGAATCCGAAAGGACAAAAAAACAATGAAGTTTTCTGCGGAATTACATTTTTTTCTCCGAGTTTTGAAAATATTTTAGAGTATTTCTTAAAAGACCCGTAAACTCACAAACGAATCTTTAAAATAGGGCTAGAATATTTTTAAAAACGGAAGGAAAATATAATTCCACAGAAGCATTTATTATTTTTCTCTCGTTTGGATGCACTTGTTTGTATTCAAATAGATAAAATACAATAGATTTGGCATTGGGGTTGTAGAAATGACAAAAAAAGTTAACATTGCGTCTACGAAATCAAAATGTGCGGTATATCCCGAAGTCGTAGCTGAAAACATTATAATTACTCTCTCAGCGTTAAATAAGAGCACGCAAACACTGAAAGTTTAAGAGTTGTTATGTGAGGAATTAAATATTCCGTTGCTTATAAATCGAGGTATCGGAAACATTAAAGATAATAAAGATAATTTTTGTATCATAATACAAAGGACCCAAAAATTGTATCAGCACAAAAAAAAAACTTTCATTTTTATGAATCTTAAAGCCTTGTTCCTTGTTATTTTACGGAATGAGACTTATAATAATTGAATGATTCTTCGATTACACAAAACATAATGATCCAATGTAATTGTGAGAGCACTGAGTTTCATCTTACTTTTGTTTCAAAGAAGTTTTTGAGTGTGGCCCACATCGATCGATCGATAGATTTATTCGGGAAATGGTGCTACAAAGGCTATTATCCCTTCTGTCCCACATCTGCCCCGTCCCCCTATTTTGACAAGACATCTTCTTACCTTTTCATTCACGACTCACTCTCATTACATATATATATTTCAATAAAGCGCTAGAAGCGCCATCTATCATGTCGACTCAACAGCATTGTCTAAGTATTGCTGAAATCTTACGAAGTGCTTATAGTAGTTATAGTCAAGTCTCCTATAACATGGTGTTTTTATAATGCTATTTCAACATAAAACGAAGGGGAAATTGCGAGTAGTTTCCTATAACGCGGTCTCCCTATAACGCGTTTCTCACATAAAAACATTCCGACAACTCAAATCACCTGAAAAATTTATCTATGGAGGATTGATTCCGTGTGTTAGATTTTTGTAGTTGACATTTGTGGGATATTCCCCTGTTTATCAAATCCAGCTGTCTTGGAATTTCCCTAAAAATGAGCAATTAAGCTCTTTACTCTCTTTTAATTTATTCTAAGATTATCTTTACATATTTCTAATAACATTCTTTTGACTTAATTTACATTGATAGGATTGTACAACATTACGAATATCTGGATAAATTTTTTCATTTGCCGTAAAATTTAACCAATAAAAATAATTATCTATAGATTTGTAAGATGACTGAAATGAATATAAGCAGAAAACAGTTTAAAAGAATATATATTTATATATATCCTATCGACAAAATCTAACTTTTAAATTGTTTGAAGGATGGAGAAAAAATAATTGTCTGTTGCAAAACCGTTAAATTTGAATAAATTTACACCCGCCGTGTAGCCGAGGCTGATGCACGTGAAATCGGTCGCGGCTCAAAGTCCTCCCAATAGCGTGGTGTGGATGTTAGGAGAGGGAGGTGCTAGCTCAGGTTTCATCCTTGTCATTTTACCGAGGATCAAAATTACGAGGTCCGTCACCATTAGCCTTCGTGTTGCTTCTGGTGTTACGTTAATAAAACCAATCAATCAACTGAATGAATCTACAATTAGGACTTTAAAGAAAATTGAGAAAAAGGATATAAGAATAAACTGTTGCAGATGGTTGCCCGTCAGGTACCGTGGTAAGAGTTTGTTTAAATTGTATTAATTCCGAGTTTTTTACAATGCGGTTTTCATATAATGTGGCAGTGATTTCTATGTAAAGCGATATAAATTAATCTGGTTAGTTTTATTTCTATGTTTCTCATAAAGCGGCTTTCATAGAACGCATTTCTAGATGTGAATTGATTCTGAGTTTTTTTTATAACACGGTTTCCATAAAACGGAGTACAAATTAATAGTATTATAGGAGACTTGACTGTATTTCGAAATTGTCTGACGTTGCTCTGAAACTAGATTTGCAGCCAAAAGTCTCTTAGTCTTTCTCTTAACGATTACATGAAGATGCTAACAATATATAATACGACGACTGATATCTTACAAAAAAAATATATAACGAAGGCGCATGAAATATAAACGATCCATTTTCAATAATAGTAGATAATTTTTGAATATCTTACCACAGCAAACACTGTACGTTACATATAGCTTAAATAATTGTTTGGCATTTTTTTATTCTTCAAAGGTTTATTTATTTAGTCGCTAGATTCCTAAAACAAAGCGATCCAATTGATCGATTGCTTGTTTATTAACGTTGCACTCAAAAGCAACATGAGAAACATGAGAGCTATTGGCAACGAGCCTTGTAATTTCAAACCTCGGATAAGTGACGAGAACGACACCTGAGCTGGCATCTCCTTTTCCATGCTTCTACGCCACACCAAAGAAGGGACTTGGAGCCTCGACGGATTTAACGTGCATCAGTCTCGTTTCACGTGGATCCTCAGAGGAATCATGACTGGAACTAGGACTTGGCGGAGATAACACCGACCTCATGACCTTTACACTCGGCTATCGTGGTCACCAAAGCAGCCCAGTATGGAATGGTACACTAAGTAAAACTACTCCAATTTTAGCAAGAATTTGGTTCTCTGTCGAAAGTTCTCCCTGCTGTTTTTGGGACTCACAGGGTGCTGTGTACGTCGATTTTCTTCTTGGTAGATAAATAATTGATGTACTGTCCTAATATGAACTTTTGGAGATAGTTAAAACAAATTTGCATATCAGAACCAAAAGAGATTCCATTGCACTCTTCAATGTTCTCCTTCTCCAGGACAATTGCAACAGATAATGTCGACAGAGCATAAGAAAATATTGCTATCTACTGTGCTGAAGGATAACATATTACGGACTGTACGGAAGATTCCTGTAGACATATTCCTTTCTGCTGTTGTGAATGCTGTGCACAAAATGCAACGACTGCCACATTGAACCTGATTTGAATGTGATAAATAAAAAAAAAAGGTAGTTTTACTTCAGTATTAATTCTTTATTTTAAAACTCACTTTCCAATCACACAGCGCTACATATTCTCTTAGTTGTGACTTTTGGAACTATATTTTTGTTTCGAGGAATCCTTCATCGTCTTGTTTAATCTTCCTATTACATCTAGGGCAATTGTTGCAATAAAATCGCTCTAGAGAATGCTTTGAGCTCTGTCAGTTTAATTATGGCCAACCTGCATATAATGTTTCTTAAAGAATAATTATGAAGTTTTTTCGTCATGATTTTTAGGTTATGTTTCATTATTTAAAGTTTTAGTTTGGAATTATTGTTCTTACTGAAACTAATAAATAGTGTATTAAAAATTACAATCAATTACGAAAATAAGAATATTAATATCATACCATTTATATAATAACATTTTACTTGAGCAGCTTTGAGAACTATTGTGAAGACATTATAAAAATAGAATGAACGTCAGAGTCTATTGGAAAAACTCGGAGCTTTTGAAGAAAATATTTTTTAACTAAGAATTTTTCTTCTTTCTGTACTCTTGAGTGAAAAATAATTTTTATTAGTATATTATAAAATATGTTTGAGGACTGAATTTATATATTTTCGGTAAATGTATGCTCCAAAGAAATTGATATATACTTAAATATATTTTCTCTCTGGTAAAATCAATAATATAATAATGTATGTATTTTCAAAAGTAATATTAGAAATAGTAAAATTTATTTTTTATTCAATGTACTTCTCTTATCGTTATCACATCTTTCATTTTTTCCCTTAATGTACGTTAAATATATAGACTCTCGTGCAATCGCGATTTATTATTTAGGGAATTAATAAGTCGTGTTATCGCATCTAAGTGATAAATATTATTGCTAAAAATGAGAGATTGTAATTTTCACTAAGTAAAAACACAGAGACAAAATTTCACACAAACATCCATAATTCTATTCCGACGTTAAAAGTTCTAAATTAATCCTTCAAAAAAACAAAAAAAAAAAACCATTCTAAAGTACAAAAACAATTCCAACTTCTTACAACATTAATATCAAAGCTAACAGTTATGCTATAATTTTTTCTATTACCTGATATTTGCTAGTTTGTATTTTATAGTATGAAACTCCAGAACTCGTTTGAAGGTTATTATTACAAGGATTTTTCGAAATATTTTTGGAATAATGAAATAATAATAAAAAAAAAATAACAAATGAAATATATAATTAAAATTATTTTTGTTTTTCAAAATAGTCTCCCTGAACACTAACATACTTGGCCAGTGATGTTTCAATGTCTTTATTCCTTCTCGAAAATTAGATTCCTCCGGGCTTGCAAAATATTTGTTAATTTTGGCTATATCAGTCCTTCATTTGATGAAAATTTCCATTTTTGAGCTGAGGTCAGAGATAGATATCTGATGGAGGGATATATTAGGTGAATAAGTGGATCTAGCAACAATTCTTACATATTTTTGTCATGGTAACGACACGTGTGGGGAACATGGTCTTGATGGAAGATCACTTTCTTCCTCTCAAAACCTGCCCATTTTTGCGCATTTCTTTCGTTGTAGTTAGTCTATAATGTTATCGTAGTACTTCCTCGTGATTGTTTCACCAATCCTCAGAATATCCTTAGCATCCCAGAAAATCATAATCTTCCAAGAAGACTGTAATGCTTTTGTTTTCTTTGGCGGAAGAAAAACAGCATATTTCCACCTTTTCGACTGTTCTTTTGTCTTTCTGGTATAATGGGCCCATATACGAGGGCTATTCAGAAAGTAAGGAACGTTTTGGAATTAAAAAAAAAACTAAGTACAAGAAAAAAATTTTATTATATACATCAGAAAGAGCGACTAAAATTCTACTTTTCTACATGGTCACCAAACAAATTGAGGCACTTATCCTAGCGGCGGACAAGATTTGAAATTCCTTCGTCATAGAATTCTGCCGCCAATTTCAAACAACAAAGTCCATAAAACTTGTGGAAAACTAAGCGAACGCTCTGTCATTGTGAAACGGCGGTTTTCACGAATTTTTTCATCAACTTTAGCGACCAGTTCGTCAGTCACAATGCTAGGGCGTACACTCTTCTCTTCATCGTGAACGTTAGTTCGGCCATTTTTAAGCTGCATGCACCATTTCCGGATTGAACTTTCATTCATTACGTTGTTTCCGTACACTTCACACACTTGCCGATAAATTTCTATACGTTTTGGGTTTTTTGCCAACAAAAACCATATCACAGACTGCACCTCACAACTGGCGGGATTTTCAATTGCAGCGCACATTTTAAATTTCAATATCGAAAAAACGGGCAGCGTGGAAATGTTGCCGTTGTGATGGCTAAACGCCGACTGAGATGCCGAGCACGCAGACACCAAAATATACGTGATCGGCGCGCGTCTAGCGACGTCAGACGGAAACGTTCTTTACTTTCTGAATAGCCTTCGTATTCTTGATCCCTAATCGGTGCAAAACTCTTACAAAGTTTTCTAAAAATTGGCCAAACCTTGTTCAAACTTTATCTGACTGAATTTCTGATCCTATGTTAACAGTTAAATATTTGACCGTTTCATCTAATGAGTGTGAATTTATATTACACTTTCTTTTAGCGACTATATTATTAAACTTATAATGCAGGATAAATTAAACGATAAACAGTAACCATTATAGTGGCACCCATCTGGTGGATAATTTTTCATACCCAAATTCCTCAGTCAAAATGTGACATGCCCTTTCAGATCATATCCCTTGTGCTTCAAGAAGTTCTTGCACTTTCAGTCGATGATCCTTCAAGATTATTTCGTGTATTTTTGTAATTACTTTTGGGATGGTGTTACATCTTGAGTAACCAGTACGGGGATCATCTTCTATGCTGGCGGTTCCCGACTAAAGATATGTCTACCAGATGGTGGTATGTGAGAGTGCATTAGGGGGTGAAGGAAAAGAAAATGGTTATGGCATCCATAAAACTGTGACGCTAGCCTATTAGCTATTTTCTCTTCACTAACTTGGAGGAGTTTACGATCATCCCAATTGCATAGAATTTCGATTTCTTCCCCACCCTAATGAAACGCGGATGTTAAATTAAATGAAGATATAAGTAAAATGATTTTGGGATAGTGATACATAAATCAAATAGATTTAAAGAAAGTAAGGAAAGATAAAGGATAACTACTTGATGACTGATACTTATAATTTGGTTTGAAGTTCTTTGATTAGTTTTGTGGTGTTAGTTAGTTTCTGTCAGAAGTATTAAGATATGAATTAGCTTTTCGTAGGAAATGATTGAAGTAAACTAATGAATTGGTAAGCTAAGAATTTATTAGTTTATCCTAATTTAAAATTGATAAATTAACTGAAATTTGACAGAGTTCAATTTTAGCTATTCATCACTAACTACTAATAAAACATTTTGGTTTGGTCTTACGTGTCTTCAATTGTAATTCATTATTTAGTACTTGATAGATTCAACTAAGATATGGCGCAAGAACAGAGTAATTGGCAGTTGTAACACAGCTAAAAAAGAATAAATAATGTTAAAATATGTAAAAGAATTTTTAAAAGTTGGTAGAAGTTTCATGAAGATTATTACTCTGTCTCTCTCTCTCTCTCTCTCTCTCTCACACACACACACACACACATACACAGAGAGAGAAAGAGAGAGAGTTGCAACATTGTCGAGATTTCTGAAGAGAAATTACTGAGTCTCGCATCAGATACTACGATAAAGAGCCTTGTAGCGTCTCTCTCCAACAACAACACCTGAAGTTAAAACGCTTTAATAACTTGTCTAAGTAAGACTTCTCTTTTGGTATAGTTGATAAAGGCGCAGCGAAAGGTTACCGGTAACTTCCACTCCTCTCTCCACTTGGTCGATAATCATCCGCCGAAGCGGTAACTCAGGACTTGACCACTAGATGGCAGTACAGCCTAGAACTACTGTTGTGTATGCTCCCGAACTAAAAAACTTGCCTCTGTGTATAAATTAAAATAACCGCACGCACATAAATCACAATAAATGATTCCCCGGCTACGGCGAATGTGTTGACGAGAACCGCCACTTAACTAGAGACAACCGATGACTTCAAATGGAAACTGTTCCAAGGAAAATTCAATTAAACAGAAGGGGATGTATATCAATTGCAGTAATGGCTGGAAAAGCGACTTTCTCTACAAATATAATTCAGAATGGTTCTCTTCGTGTCATCACGATGATACAAGAGGGGGAGTATGCATCTGCTCTCTTCATCAATAATGTCTTAAGTTAAACGCCTTAATAACTAGTCCGAGAGACGTATCTTTTATTCTAGTCAGTAGAAGCGCAGCAAAAAGTATCCGGTCAACTTTTTTCTTCAGATCTATCGTTCCAGGGTTCGAAACAGCTGCTGTCCCTCCAAGGACAACTCTCTCCCAGTCCCCGAGGCCGAAAACCATCACAAAGCCGAAACCTCTTCAATGGCATAATAGTGAATCGAGAAAGCTTTTAAGCTCGTAGCAGTGAAGAATACAGAATACAGTAAACGTTCTAAAAAAACCATATTGATTTCGTTGCCACTTGATAGGATTGAGTTTGTTGAATGGCCGTTTCTTCTTCTACTTGCAGAAAAGTTTCCTGTACAGAAGCAAATTAAAAGCAGCTCCGGATATGAGATTGTGTTTAGCTCTTGATCCTAAGTCTTGTGAATCAATGCAGCGAAAATTATCCCGTTATTTTTTCTTTTTCCAAACCCTGTGTTGATTTTCTTGCTTAATCATAAAATAAAATTAAAAAGAAACTATAAAAATGGATAATTTAATTTGATCACCTGTTTTGGAGTTTTTTCGAATCTGAAAGGAACCGAGTTAACTGGAGATACGATTACCGAAAAAGATTGGAAACTGCTGTTCTAAGTTCTCCCGAAAATATGATTTTTTTTTATCCCTTTGGCAACAGTTGAGTACGAAGGAGCAGAGTCTTCAAGTGTATTCTGAAAATCTTCGTCATTAGTGCTATTTACTTTCATGCCTTTCTTTACGAAGTATTTTATCACAGCTCGAATCTCGTGGTTTTTCTTTTTTTTTTTTTTTTTTTTCAGTCTTCAAAAATCATTACATGGGAACAACGATAAAGAGTTCCAAACACGACAGCTCTACGCCAAGAACACTGATAAGTCACATGCTTACTCATGAAGGATGACTAAAAACTTGGCATCGTATATCTTTCAGTGTACATTGCAAGAGAGCTTTTTTTTTTATTCGGCTTGAGTGAATAACATGATTGTTAGGATAGTCGAAAGCTCTATCAAAAAATTTGACGAAGGCGACGGCAGAAAATCTCAGACAAGAGAGGTAGAAGTTCATTTGACAGCCAGCCAATGGCGTTGCGTTTTTTCGGCACTCAGAGTTGTAGCAGGTAGATTTACTCGAGAGCTCGCTTTCTGATTGGATGTTGCGGTGACTCTTATTGGAGGAATTCATTGGTATGAAGAATGACTAATTATTATGCCAGAACACCAGGCAGAATTAGTGGTTATCTTTGTTGGTGATTCGAAAATTTTTCAAATCACCCTTGTATGCTCAGGACCTGTTCAGAGATTTTTTAGATAGCTGTTTCAAAACTCAGTAAGCCGTAGAATGTGTGTAAAAAAGAATTTTATCATAATTTATATAAATTTGGATATATTTTTACTAGCTTAATTTCCCATACATTATCCAATTCCAAGAATGTAATATTTTTTGCTCTCCAAGATTGAAATTTTTATCTATTGTAGAAAAAATTACCATAGTTTAATATGTATAAGGAGTTCCCTGATTTTTATAAGCTAAATTTGTTTTGGGGGGGGGAGGGGGATTTAATAAAAGAAAATTTTTATTTTAAAATGTAAGAAAAGGTATTTTTTTTATTCGTCATAAAAAGCATAAAATATTTCATCCCTTTCATCTGATACTTGGCCGTTGGGTGTGTAATTGATTCTCACAGAGTTTTATTTTCAATAAACCTTTTGGCCTACTTTAGGATGTTATTTGATATGAGAACCTCGCCTTGTGAATAAACCGTGTTGTGTAAATCGGCACTGCTACACACACACGTATCAGTGAATTGAAGAAGAGATCGAGAGAAACTGAACGTGTAGAATTACTCAGAGGATACAGAACATTAGTGAGATTGCATTGCACATAATATTAGTGCAAGAAAGTGAAATAATCATCGGATAGCTGATATTCGACTCGGACTTGATTTATAAGTATTATCCTTGAATATAATTCGGTTTAGCTCTTACTGAGATAAATAGAACTTATAATTAAACTCTATTTGGTAGAGATACAAGTAAACAACCCCTTCACATTCCTAATAGTATTTGCTTTGTGATTATTTTATAATATAAAATAAAACTTGCGTGATTTTTTTTAACTGATTCTTTCTTGAATTAATATTTGTTGAATTTCGATGGTTCTGATCCTAAGCAGCGAAAACTCGGCATCGTTAGGCTTAAGACTAAGATTCGTGTCTCGAGTAATTGAGTAATTTGTTAATATTTATAATAGTATCCCTATATAACAACCCACTTGTCCTATTTTCCCTATAAATATCTACAGTAATCTATCTCTCGTAATCATGATTTATTACATAAGTTACCATTCATTATAATTAAGTCTTGCAAAAAAAAAAGAATACTTTGAATAATGAATCACATTCAGAATAGAAAGAAAAATTTACTGGAGAAAAATAGTTTTTTTTTCTATTATCTGATATTCATAAGGTCCATACACACACACTACCTGTGTAAGAGTTTTATAAGTACGAAACTCCGTAGTTCTTTAAAAAAGTGTTATTATACAAAGCGCTTGTTTGCACGTGATATTTATTACACAGCAGATTCAAACACACCAAATAAGCTTTAGTATGCGTGTAAGAAATTTTCTCGAAAATTTCTACATCTGATAAAAAATTTTGAGCTTCAGAATAGAATAGTCTGAATTTGCCATACTTGAGAACGTTGCGCTGCTAAAATTTGTATTGATTTTTGAAAAAAAAAAAAAAAAATATTTCACAGTAATGCAAGAAAAATACTGATAATTTTATTACAACTATTTGTCTGTTTATTTCTTTTTATTTTGTCAATGGCATTTATTGTTGTTCATTTTGGTCCATTTGCAACCCTGCGTGGTTAAATAGCCAATATTGGGTCACTTATCGCTCACGCCGATATCACGTAATCTTATTAGGGGTAAGAATTCATGATTTTATACACACACACACATATTCTCTCTCTCTCGCTCACATATATATATACACACACAGAGAGAGAGAGAGACATATATATATATATATATATATATATATATATATATATATATATATATATATA
>BMAW01064441.1:640742-730418 GCA_019974015.1 Nephila pilipes | reverse complement strand
ATATATATATATATATATATATATATATATATATATATATATATATAATTGGAGCAAGGTTCTTAATTTTTTTAAAACCAATTTGATTATTTTTAAAATGTTTCTCTGTTTTCATTGGTTAATATTTGGATATTTAACTTTATCAATATATATTTCTATTTGATTTCTTATTTTTCAAAAAAGTCTTTTATGCGACTGTTTTGTTTGATGGTAGTTCCATAATTTTATGTAACATTTTTCTGCAGGGAATATTGGACCTGTTAAACCTGTTAAACCTGCTAATCTGTCATAAACCAAATTCAGAATTTATAAATGCTTTTTTTTTCTTCAATTTCTTTTTTGTTTCTTTTTCTCTCTTTTGTTTTCAAAAAAAAAATGTTTCTTTTACTTCTTCTATAATCTGAAAAATTTATAGTAAGTTGTCATTGTCATTATAAGGTATATATATATATATATATATATATATATATATATATAATTAATTAATGATTTATTGGAAAATTATGTGTCATCAAAACGATTGATTCCAAAAAAGCCACAATAAAATGCTAACAAAATTCAATGTTTCAACAAAATCGGATACAGTGAACTTTTTATTGAACCCGCTACGGTTCACTAGAAAGGGGTTCGATTGTACAAGGATTTGACTTGCAAGAGGGAACTTGTTGGTTCTCGGTACGTACTTGTTCTTGGTATGCAAGCATTCTTAATAAGCTCGTATTCAGATTATAGGAAATTTTTTTATTCTTTTTCTTTATTTATTTACTTACGTGTAATGCTATTTGTTATTGATTTTTGTTGTTATAATAAAATACTAAAATAGATCTAAAGACTGTAACGGGTTTTGACGTATTTTTCCTATAGGCAAACTTTTGGGCTTACGTTATTTAAACTTGTGTTGTGAAGGAAATATAATTTATGTAACTTATCATTTCTGTATAAGTGTAGTGAATAGGAAATTATCCGATAGAGGGATTGGACGAATCGGATAATGAGAGTGGGCGTATAATAGTGATAAAGAGAGATAGAAGGTTTATGAAATTAATACGAACTCGATATTGGTGCTAAGGGAGCATATTAGAGCAAACTCGAATTCAATTCACAAGTGTTTATTCCTCGCTCGGATCCAGTTCTGCTTTTTACATCTGTGATAGAAGTTTCGCCCCCGAAAATGTCAGCCTTGATTACTTTTCAAAATAAAGTGGGAAAGGCAAGTGACTTTTATTTTTATCTAAAATTATTTCCACCGATCGTTTCACAGCAATTTTAATTTCAATTGTATCAATTGTTGTAATATTAGTATCAAGAATAGAGATTAATACGTAAAGATTTATTTTATTTTCATTTTACGATAGCAGTTACATTATGCTTAAATATATTAAATATAATAATTTATCCTCGGTTATAAATTTAATATCTGAAAGGCTATTATTATTCACTTCAATACTTTATCGTTTGCTTTAATTCTAATGTATAATTTAATAATTAATTTTTGAATGATAGCTTCTTTGGTGGCTAAATCTGTTCTTTGGAAAACTTAATATAGAACAATTTAAAGAATATATGATCGCTTATAGCTTTTTTTTAAACATTTGGTTGAGGAAGCGATTTAGTAAACGCTCCTTATTCGTAATACTGATTGCTTTTTTTGTGTGTGTGTTCATTCTATACAATAAATTAAAATTAGTCTGATTTACAAAACTGAGACTATTTCGGGATTGATCATTTAATGAATCTCGATGTCTTAGAATTTAAGTGAGGACGTTATAGGGCTCTCGAATCAATTTGTACAGCGTTATTTCCATCATTTGTCTTTTAATTTATTTCATTTTTTATTAAATATTTATCTTTAAATATGGTCCAAGGATACCAATATCCAAAAATCTAAGCTTAACAAACCTTTCAATCAATTTACGAATCTTTACTCTTGGAAATCATTAAAAAAATAGAATAGGGTATCAGAATTTATATAAGAGTCACACATCTAAGCAAGTACATGTATTATTTCTGATTTCAAATCAATACTAACATGATATAAATGGTAGTTTCCCTGTTAAAAAGCCTCGTGATAGAATTTCTTACAGTTCAAGACGACTGTGTGAAGTTATAGAGATTGGTTAATTTCTCAACAATATTTTTTCTTCGTCCTTTCTGGGTCAATAAATGAGTACCAAGTTCACTTAGGAAATTAAATGAGGATTCATTGTCGGGCTAGCCATTCGGCCTTAATTGTAGCTAGTAATTAGCTTCCCAGACCCAAAAGCAATGCAATTGGATATGGGCACTGCCTCGTAGACTTCTTAGACCTGGTAGACTTTAGCATAACTTTCTTACGTCTAGATCACAGTTACATATGATTTGACAAGGCTTAGCCATATTTGGCTTTTGTACCATAAGTCCCAACTTTCATTCGCACGAAAAAGGCTTCTCTAAAGAAGTATATTTTATATAAAAAAAATTAATCACAATTAGGTGACTAAAGTATTAATCAATTATGTTTCTTACTTGCTTATTTTTCAAAATATGTAGACAAATAAATCACATAGTTAATTATATTTTTTAATTTTTCTTTTATTGCGAATGTTTCTTAGATGCTTATATTTTAAAACATGTTGGCAAATAGGCCACTTATTAATTATATATTTTAACATTATCTTTTACAGTGAGAAGTTATTATTATTGCATAAATATTATTTATAATTACAACTCGCGTTAGTTAGCTGAACCTCGTCAGATGTCACCACCTATGCAACTCATGCGATATTTCAAACTCTAACCCTCTTGCCAACAGGAGTTCCTCGGCAGAATAGATATGGCGAAAAATGGATCCAGGGTAGATCACGTTATTTTTTCATTCCTTCATGCTTTTTTTTTTATTTGTGTATTATTTTGTCCTGCGATTGTCGTAGGTAGTAATTTAAATAAATTCTTTGATTTGGAAATGAAGCGAGAGTATTTAAAACCACCATTAGCTAGCCGGCCACCCAATAAAATATTCGATGAAGTCCATAATTGCCATACTAAATAATTTGTTATATAGCTATTAAATTTCATTCTTTTATTTATATTCATAATACAGTATATTTTCATATACTTTTGTCACTGTGTACAAAAATCAAATAAAGACAAGAATGTTACGTGAATTAAAACCTCCCTCTTCTAATTTCCCCACCACATAAAGAGACGACTTTGAAGTCATCGATGCTTTACGTGCAATAGCCTGCATTACTCCACGCAATAGTGTTCCACGGAATTAAGTATCAAATCTTCGATTTGTTCTTGAGTATTCTATTGATTTGTGAAGGAAACATGAAAATTGAAATCTGCAAAATAGCGAAAATAATTTCCCTTTCTACATCGGGGAGGGGAGTATGATGTTCATTTTGAAAGAGGACTTATTCACAAGACTAAAGATAAATTTAAAATAGGAAATCGTGCCAAAAAAGTTTCAGAAACATGCTCCAGATCTAATTTAAAACTAAATAGCTAATTCAGGAGGAGACTTTGAAAAATCGTATCAAATCAAAATTTTCCCTGAAATTTTAATACTTTTAAATAAGAGGGAAGATAAATAAATCAATTAATAAAACTTGCGATAAAATTAATATATTTGAAATGAAAAAGTACCAATAAAGAACATAAGAATTATTGGAAATGGGTAATCGAAAATGAAATAGGCCGCTATAAATTGCCTGTCATGAGAAAGGTCTCCGCAGATCCATTTAAAGCTTAGTTTTATTTCCCCACCCTCGAAAATAAGCCCCCTTTCAGCATCATTCATTCTACGATTGTTCAATTTCATAGAATATAGGGAACTTCAGCACGGACGATTCGGTGGGAAAATTCGCCACACTACACCTCGCAATGAGATGTATAGTTTGATAGTTTGTAAAAGATCTGGAGACAAACATAATTTGAACAGTGACTTCTGGTCAGCAACAACAACAAAAGAAGACGAATGAGACTTAAAATCAATCTGTTATATAAGTATAATATCTTAACGATTTTATTTTTGGTGTTTGTTGGTTTGATAAAAAAGGAAGTCATTACTTTCAGTTAATATTGATATTTATTAATATATTGAA
The DNA here is from genome assembly GCA_019974015.1 of Nephila pilipes. Lineage (NCBI taxonomy): Eukaryota > Metazoa > Arthropoda > Arachnida > Araneae > Nephilidae > Nephila > Nephila pilipes. Next base: position 726,333 of record BMAW01064441.1, on the reverse strand, counting down.
GCATTTGCTTGCTTTTCAATGTCCGGCCATGACGAAAGTACAGCGCGCGAAGTTGCGCAGCTCACGCAATTCGAGTCAACAGAGAAAGCTGGCGTTAGATCGAGTCTAATGCTTTTATGTTCTAGGGGAGAAAGGGAGTTTCCTTCAAAATTTTATGAATTGAGGGGTTTAAAATGGGAATCGGGATATTTATAGAAAGCACAACATGAGTGATTTTAAAGAGAAAATTACCACAGTTAAAAGTGAACGTTTAGGTAGTTTAATTTTAAAAGATTTTACGATAACAAAACTCCAGTGCATATATATATATATATATATATATAAACACTGGTTTCCAAAAACAACGGAAAAATCCCAACAATGGCGTAACTCGTTCAAAAAAAAAACCCAATCCGGATTAAATTTGCATTTTGCATATGTTGTTAAATAAACGAATAAAGTGACAATATGTAAGGTAGTGGAAGTGCAATCAGAATATGTCAATTTTTAGAAGCAGAGCAATGCATACTAAATATTAAGACTGCTGATATCGCTGTGATAATTAGATTAGAAATCTGAGATACCAATTCGCTACAATGCCTTGAGACAACATTCGCCCCGAACAACTGCTACGGAAAGCCGTTAAGAGACTAGAGGTAGGAGAAACTCTCATAACAGTGTCCATATGGCTGAATGAGAATCCTTCTGTGGTTTAAAGACTTAACTACAATTTCAAACTACTCATTCGGTATCCAGAAGGTTCGGCCGAGGACGGTCATGTGCTACAAAAAGCGATGATGACCGATATTTACTATTATGTTCGCGAAGGAATAGAACCGCAACCTCAACTTAACTTCGAGCCTCCCTTATTGAAGCCACCGAAAGACTGGTGTCAACGTCTAACTAGCGTAGAAGGCTTCTCAAAGGTAATCTTTACGTGAGACAACCGTCCATTTCTGTGCCACTCTCCTCCTGTCACAGAAGGGAACGTTTGAGATGGGCACGTCTACATATCCACTGGACAGCTGGTCAGTAGAGCGTATGTGCAATCTAATGCCTGTGCAATAGGTAATGATTTTCTCCTACAGGACGACAATGCTAGTAAGCACCGAGGATTGTCTTCGCACTTAGTAAGGAAATAACCAACTATATCACCGGAATTGAATATCATCGAACATGTCTAAAATGCGTTTGGAAGACGTTGCTGCTCTCGATTCACTTTCTCAGATTCTTGCCACGCTTACAACTGATTTGCAAAAGTAATGGCTCTCAGTGAATTCATAGTTCACATAATTGACAGCATCATATATTGCTGTATGTACTGTATTGCTTCCAGGAGAGATCATATAAAATAAAGACACTTTCCCTAAGCCAAGCTAACACATACAATTTGTTAGTTTTATACACGTTCTAATTTCTAAAACATAATAATTCTCTGGTACTTCATTTTCATGTTATTTAATGCTTTTCTACTTGTTGTATACTGTATATCTGTTTCATTACATTTTAGGATGTAACTTTTTGAGTAATGGCTATTTTCGTGATTTTACCTTAATTTATGGAAACCAGTATATATATATATATGTGTGTGTGTTCAGTGGGGAAAGTGAGCGAAAATTCTTATATTTTGTGTAAATTAAATGTGCATGTGTTTTCAATTGCTACCATTATTATTCTTGCCACCTCCTAAATGCTGCACACACACTCACACAAAAAAATTTCACATATGTGGATTTCATTGCACTATGTCGTCATATGTTGAAATGTTCGGCGCTGAATTTTTTTTGCTCTGAATTGTCCTCGTTTAATCGTCCACGCTGAATTTTATACATTGATATATTGTTTATTAACGTCGCACTTAGAAGTAACTCGATTTGCATGAGGATCTATTTCACAACATCTCAATGTGAGGACTTGGAACTTCAATAGATTAAAATGTATCAGCTGTGCTATACGGCGGATGTTTATAGGAATCAGGGGGCGAATACACGACTGGATGAAAAGAACGCTGGTCATGAGCTCGTGACCTTAGTCCCTCGAGTACTGCGGCCATGATTTTTATACAATACTTATTATTTTACTGGATGTATTTGCCTGTAAAATGTATTTATATTTGCTAGTATCTTTGCTTTTACAATATTTGTCTCTCAATTGATAATATTTTGAAGATACATTTGATTTAAATATCATTATCAAATGTCTCTATACATTTGACATTTTTCTCTATACATTTGACAAAAAATACATTTCCAAAACTTAAGAGATTTATCAATCGTCAGAAATTGGAGGAAATATATTTTCATGATTATACATTAAGCAAAAATTAGGCATGTGGCTCATTTTCAGGAATGAAAATGCTAATCAAATTAATCTTAATAGGTGGAAGTTTAATATGGAAGGGACCTTATTATGAGGACTTTACGATAAAATAATCAAAAGATTCTCTAATTTACTGCTTTTTCTTTCCAATTTTTGGGATTTTACGATGAACAAAAAATTCGGCATGCTGCCTATTTTTAGGAATGAAGATATCAAATTTATGTTGATACAGGAAGGAGTTTATTATTGGTAAAAGCCTTATGATGTGGATTTTACGATTATATAAATTAATATGAAGCAATAATTTTCAACATCTTCTTCTCTTTTTCAATCTTTGTGCATGGAAATAAATTCGATTCCCGATTTTAAATCGGCATCGGAAAAATCGCCAAGTCTGGTTTCCGTCGCCGCCTGGAATTCTTAACTGACCTACTAAAACGCAAAGCCATAAATTCAGGTCTGGGACGGACGTCGCTTTATCAAATCCACTTCCCATTCTACGCCAAAGAAGATCAGCTTTATTTGCCGAGGTTTCCTTTCACCCACCGTTATTAGTCTTCCAAAGTTCTCGCCATTTTCTTTCTTTCCCTTCTTTTACAAAATAAAAAAAAGAAAAAGATGGAGGCAGTGTACTTGCGCTATTTAATAGTTTATTTGAATATCTTAGATTTATTGGATTTGGTTTTGTTGTTGTTTGTTGAGTTATAACGTTAGATATTGGTTTAGTTTTGAAAATGAATTATTAGAATTCGGTGAATTGTTAGAATAATGTCATGGCCCCGTTTGTGATAAAATAAATCAAATTAAGAAGGTCTTAGTAAAGTATTTATTTCTATTTTTGTGAGTCAGATATCTATATAAATTAATTTGGAAAATTTACTAAGTAAATAATTTTGGATGATTGAAAAGTAAATAGCCATTATATGACAGAGGACGACTGTTGAAGCAAAGCTGTAGAAAATTCTTCTTGCAATGATGTGCATAACATTATAAATATAATTATCGAGTAATATTTGGCGAGAAAATTGACGAGCAAATATTCAAGAGTCGGTATCAAACCACAGTAGTAGGGGCTTAAATATTATAAATAAAATATGAACAAATTAAAGCGTTTAATTCATACTATTACTTGAATGTTAGATAGTAAGATCTGTTGGTATTAGTGGTTATATCGGGGTATTAGCTCGTCCACTGTATCATCCCATCATGGTTCCAAATTATGAAGCATATTTCTTGTGATTTGTGGACTTGGGTGTGTGGCAGAAATAAGAAATGGAAGTGTTCAATACAACATATTGAAGTGAACAAGTTTAAAGAAAAAAACTTGGGGGAGACAAAATAACTTTCGAATTTTCCTTGCAATTTCAATTTTTCTATAGGTTTCATGTTTTAAATAAAATAACTAGTCATATAAATTATTATTCAAATGATGATTTATGAATTGAAAAAAATATTTATTTTTCAAACAATATCTTTATGAAAATGTAAGATGAAAATACCGTTGTAGAAAGCATCGAATGAAATTACTTAACAGACTTTTGTATTAAATTTATGACGTCATCATATTACCCTTCTCGTCTGTCATCTTAAGTGCTACTCTATGCACAAAATTTAAATTTCAACTTAAGTTCAAGCATTAAAGTAACTAAAACAGTCAATTGTGTTTCAAAATAAAATTCTTTAATCCTCTAATACTTCTAATAAAGGGGATCCTCTCCACATCTGTCCTCATCCACGAGTACTGACAAAATCAATAATATGTAAAATAATACGCTTACCGGAATCCGATGCGAGTGAATCCTTCTAATATTCAATCAATTAGCTAGCGTCGGGTCTTAATTTCAACAAATCAATTAGACGCTCAAGAAGACTCGTACGACCTGCACACTAGCACCATTCCTATTACTGTAACCTTATTATCTTTCAATTCAATTCTTTGTCACTTTTATGCGAATTGGTTACATCTATTCAGGCCACTTCTAAAGTTTACTCAATTTGAGTTATCACACTGACTGAAAAAAAGCTGGAAACTTAAATATAAAGTCAGTCCTATATGTTAGTTAAAGGAAGCTCCACGAATAGCCTATGTTTAAAATATGTAGTAATTGAAACTTACTTAATTCATTGTTCAACTATAAATAGTAGTTAAATTTTTATAATGTTTCCAGTATGTAGTAAACCTAAGTATTAAAATAGGGAAATACCATTAATTTCCTTCCACACTCATGTTTTTTTTCCCATAAATTTCGAAATCTCTATCTTACTTAACTTCTTATTTTAATTTTTATTCATTTGAAATTAATTTTTTTTTCTTTTTAGAATTGGTACTGGTTAAAGTAAAACTATTGTAAATTTTGAACGGTATGTTTTAATAATTAAGTAAAAGATAATTAAAATTTCGGCAATATGTCACGAAATTCTAATTTAGCCACAATTATTTTAGCATATTTTCAGGATTTTCTTCATTTAGGAACCTATATAGGCCCGTTTAGATCTTCATCCTCCACACTCTGCTTTTCTTCACTGAAAATGCAGCACAGGCATCCAACCATTTGACTGTACATGACCTGTTCATCACACATGATCTGTGGGCGTTCATGAATGACTAGTCCCACATGCCCATTCATATCGAATAAAGACAAGCACTTATCGACCATGTTGTCAGCCACGTCTCGGGCACGCTGGCCTGCTGCTACTCTTCGTCATTCTGTGCATGCGTCATTCCTCTTCCACAGACGCTACTTCCGTCGTTGAACCAGCAACGGTTGTGGATTTTTATGGTGGTTGTTTATTTCATCTGCTGTACCATGAGCTCTTTCAAAAAAAATGACGAAACTTACTTTCGGAGCTTCCCTTATAATTGCTTGATTGCACCCTCCCTTTAAGCAACGAGAAATACTTAACGATACTTGTCACTAGTGACAAGAATTGTCCCTTAGGTTTTGTTGACTTTGCGCAGAATATTTGTTAAGTCACCCTCCCTCTACTTTTCTTTCACATATTCATAGCTGTTACAATATTTCAGTAAATAATATAATTTTTCAAAATACATGGACGAAACAAATAAATGTTATCACGAAAATTTGTTGATAGCTTCTTAAGTTTACAAAAACAAACAAATTCTTCGTACTATCTGATCCGGGTTATCTGGAGTTCAAGTTAAAGGGTTCTAGATGCTATTGTAATTCTATGCAACATGAGAAAAAGGCTATTTAAAGAAATTCTCATAATAACTAAAATGATACATAAATTGATATTAAATTTCAGTACCGCAGAAACGGAGAAATGTAACTGGGTTCGATTCCTTAAAAAATTACCGGTCCGGATCTTATTAACACAAAGTACAGATTCTTATTTTATTATTATTTTATATTATATATATAAGGGACGCATCACATTTCTTACGAGCACTTTTTCCTTCTCTCTTTGTATTTTGTATCCAGTGAAATCCCTCTAAAACTATATTTTAGTGTCAAAATAATGCATCGTTCTGAAGAGAATTATCGAAATAGAGAGGGAATCGTAATAAGAATTATCGCAACCCCTTGCGTTCATGCAAATATTAATATATATTAAATGGAGTAAGTACAACATGTTTATAGTGGTGGATAACTTTTACACCCCAACCCCCAAGTTTTAGTGAAGTACCTTTGCCCAGGATTCTGGCGACGCCACAGCTTATAAATGTCTATCACAAATTTAAATAATAAATTTTTAATGTATAAACAAATAAAACTCGAAAAACTTGCTGTAAAATGTATTAAATAATAGAAATAAATGTAAATGCGTACCTATTAATTAATCCTTACTTATTTGGAATTCCGAGAAAAGAAATCTTTTTTTTTTTTTTTTTTACATTATCCAGAGACAATCTAGTATAAAAAGAACGAAGTGCATTTAAAGAATTTAGATGCTTCTCTGGTACAATAGGTAAGTTAAAATTATGAAGAGCATCAATTGAGTACACTGCTTCTCCAGCAGATAAGTTTGTTATCATTTCTTATTTCAGAAAGAATGTCTTAATCCCTTAGTTCCGAAAAGATCTGTACTTCATCATCGACATTTAAATAAACCTGAACAGATATTTCAAACTTTTTCCCGGTTTTATCTTCGTAATAGGTCAAGGAATTTTGTAATATTTTCTTCCTCAGAATATCCGCAAGAAGTATCACTTTGACTCTTTATAATTTTGAATGAAGCTAATCTTTTCCCAATAATTAGATATGGACTTTATGTCTTGATTTCCACCAACTCCCAACAATCCATTTACATGTATCTTTTACACTAACAATAACAAGCACTGTGTGCTTTTTATCAATATTAAAAATCTTTTTATCCGTTAATCGTTTTTCCCTTTGAAGCATATTATAATATCCATATCGAGGGGCTATAAAGTATAAATAAATAAAAATCGAAAGCTGCAGTAGTATTTGGTGAAAACATGTAAACTTCTACACTCTGCAATTTTGGAATAAGTTTATGTGCAAAGCTGTTGTCAATTAAAATAGTGTTGTTTTTCTTCTTCGATTTCATATCTTTATCTACTTTCGATAACCATTCTCTAAATATTTTTGAAGTTATCCAAGCTCGCTTTTTCACAGTGTGGTCTACTGCCTTGTTCTTCATATTTTTAAAACATTTGTCTTTGAGGATTTTCCAATTACATGAGGTTTTAATTTATCCTTTCCCGACATATTTGTACATAGTAATAATGTTAACCTCTGTTTGGATTTCTTCTCCTCTTTACAGATTTATCCTTTGAAAGCTAATGTTCAATCAGGTAACATCTGGTAAAATAACTCCGTCTCATCTGCGTTATAGACATTATCAATGGAATACTTCTCACAAATTTTACACATTTCTCTTTGACTCGTGAGCGTTCGTCATCCAGCGGCATTGATTTTCTTCACCAAGTAACCCATGGACAGATATCCCATGGAGGTCTCGAAACATTGCTAGCTATCCATTGTCAGCTTTGAAATCTGGGTTCCATCATACGTGCAAATTTTCTGGTTTGCTCGAAAATAATTCGCCTGTTTAAAGGTACAATCAAAGCCCGTTTTTCCCTAATCCATTTCAATTTTTCGTCATTTAAAGCTGTCTTTATTCTCTTTCTTTGTGAATCGATACCATTAAAGTTTTGAAAATGTTTTCAATTTCCGTCCATTTCTTTATAATTGTTGCAACAATCGATTGTGAAAATCGGTATTTTTTACAAACCTTAGCTTGCTTCATACTTCTATCAATAGCTTTTTAAGGTTCAACGGTGTCTTTACAGGAAATATCAACTCTACTTCCCCCTTACAAGAAATGCACTTTCTCGCTACTATAGTTATGTTACATCAGTAAGAGCAATGCAAACTTCGATGAAGTTTCTTTACAGAGAGTGTAACTTGAGAACCCCGTCCAACGGTCCAATCACATTTTATCTAGAATTTTTTTGTATAGCGTTTAATTCGTAGACATCAGTTGGACTTCAAAAAAAATATTGTTATAGAGATAATTATTGAGATGGAAGAGAAAATATTACCATCGTCGTAGAGAGAATTATCGTTGTAAAAAATATTGTAATACAGAGAATTATCGTTATAGAGGATATCGATGTAGCAAGATTATACTGTTTTAATTTTGTCCTTCTTACCATTTTCTGTACTTTTGTGTTACTCTCGAATTCATCGATAGATGGCAGCACGACTACATTATCATAGGAACTTGAACAAATTGTGTTTTTACGCTGTCAATTTGACGGAGCAGAAATTCACAATTTTGATACAAGCCACTGATCTTGAGATGGTTTTTCTTTTTTTAAAAAAAATTCTAGTTATTATTTAATTGTATTAATTTAGTGGAAGTACTGTATGACAATAAATTTATAAATGTTTCTAACAACTTAGAATCCAGAAGATAAGAGAATTAAAATACTTTTCCTAAAACATTTTAATTCGTGCAGAACACTTAAACCGTTTCAAACCGATATAAATTTGAAATTGAATTTCACCAAAATTAAAGAAACCCATGCAATGACATATTCGACGTAGATATGTAATGATCTTATAAAAAATATTACAAGTAATAGATCTGTAATGAACTTTTGTAAATAAATTAGGTATTCGTGAGAAATGCATAATTTAGAAGGGGAAATAGATAACCAATTTTTTTAAAAAAGAAACGAACAAGAGCAGGTAGTTTGAAAAGAATTATTGAATTAGTCACTTCGAATTGTGAAAGGAAAGTCAGTTATATGAAGATTTCAAAGATATATCCTTAAATGTCCGAAGTCGCTAAGAATATGTGTTGTAAATCACAAAGTGAAAAAAAAGTAGACGTAAGTACATCAAATTTAAAAAACAAAATAATTGAAAATGTAACTAATGCACAACATATATGGAATTTTCTATTTTAAAATTATTTATATTCCCTCTAAATAGGCTTACATTGGAAAATGACAAGTTTCTTAATTAAACTTTTCATACTCTTATTCATAATTACTAATTGCTATTAATAATTAAATAAGTTAATTATTCTTTTTCAAAAGTGCCATCTTAGTTATTCAAAATGCTTTCTATTTTTTTCCGTGAAGATCTTGTAGCAAAAAGCTGCTGTGTATTACAGCAATTTGTCCTTGAAATGCAGTGCTGGATTTCCCTATGCAATAAAACCCTGAGGTTTGCAAAGGTTCCAAAAAAATCTCAAACTACTATTTTTTGAAGAAATTGTTCAAAAATCAATTTTTACCATATTGAAGCAGAAAGTTTAGAAAATTTTAACCTCACACACAATGCAAAAAAAACCATTTTATGTAAGTGTTTAACAAATATTTCGCTATTAGAATACTTCTTAATTGCATTTCAGTTCAACAAATACTTCGATAAAATACATACTTTATTATGTGCCAATGAGCTTAGCTACATATAATATATGTATTAGGTATAGATATAGAAACACGCAAAATAAAAATCAGAAACTATCTGTTGTTCAGGAAAGACTGCTGAAGTTGGACATACAACTGGCCCCATAACCTTCAAAAGTCTAGGACCAGAATTCCTATATTTTTGTACCTCAGATTAAATTCTACAGTACAGGTGAGGTGGGTGACACATTTATTTTTTTCAAATATGGCCATATAACTAGTAATAAATCTAACATGTACTTTTAAAATATCCATTAAATAAGGATTCCCTTTCGGCACCGCTATACAAATAAATAAGCTTTGCGTCTGACATCACCTACAAAAGGTGGCATACTAGTACATTGCAGTGGTAAAGGGAGTCACTAAAATATTTTGATTGCGTGTATATTTGCCATTTTTTTTTATATATATTTTTAACAAATAACTGGCATACAATGACAAACCGACCGAGACCATACTTTCAAACTGGGAGAATTTCGATCAAACCGGATCTGATAAGCCTAGTTAAAATGATGAACATATAATAACAAACACATAATTTTTTTCAAACAAATTTTATCCTATTTCTCTAATTACTTACTAATTATAAAAAAATTGCATAGCATTTTATTGAAAACTTGAATAATTTTTTTTATTGGGGTCGCACATCAGCGGGATGATGCAAAATCATCAGCGGTCGTGCATTAAGGCTTAGGATTGGAGAACGCTGGCCTAAACCCTGACCCAGGGCTTCATCAAAACTAAATCTGGTCTTGGTTATGCGAAAGAAGTGGTATGCAGGACTAATAGGTCTATGATAATTTCCTCTCTGAGACAGATGTGATTGTGGTTGTTTATTAACTGAAAAGCAACGCGAGAGCTATTGGCAGATTACCCAAGTGGACAGAGCTCAACCAAAGGGAAAAGAGCTCGTAATTTTCAGTCTCGATCAAATGACGGGACGACACCTGAGCCGATATTTTCCTCTCCAAACTTCTACACCACGCCAGTGGAGGACTTGGGGCCTGAATCAGATTTAACGTGCATCCGCCTCGCTAAATGGGATTGAGTCAGAATGGCGGATTATTTATAATTTTTTATTCATAATTAGAGGACTATAATGTACAGAAAATAAAAACATAGCTGAGAAACGACGCAAAATTTTCGGATCAATGATTTCTAAGAATTATTTTTTCTGATCTCTGCATACTTGGAAAAAGTCGCAATTGAAACTCTTAAAGGAATTTTAATGTGCTTGTGTAGAGGGAAACACAAGCATGCTGGAATTTGTACAATCCTATGGACTGACTCTCTTGATCTTTTTTGGATAGCATCCTTTACTTATCGGTCAGAAACGAAATACAGAGTAATATATCGAACAGGAACTCAAAACAGAGTAATCTATAATAATTTACAAACTTTGTTGCCAGCTGTTTTTCATTGAAAAAATATTATAAGATTTAATGCATTGTGTCAAATGCTTCAACAAAGAAAGGAAAACATATGTAAAAATTTTTTTTACTACTTATATCTATCTTCCACTTATGATTTATAAACTTTCTTATTCTACTTTTTACTAAAAATTTAATCTCTTCTCTTTTACTTATTACTTAGCTTTGGCTTTTAATTACCTCAAAACTTCAAACAATCTGCTTCTTTTTATTTGTCTCAACTTCAGACAAATAGAAGGATGGTAATTAAAAATAACAATTAACCTTATTCGGTGTATGCCTTTATCGCCTTACAATGCAATTTACTTTTAGTGAACAATGCAGTTTACTTTTAGCGCGTACCTCAACCTCTATGAGTTACAGAGACCTCTTTCTATCTGGAATGTTTATCTCTCACTGGACTGTTCTGAAAGCAAACATCTTACGCACTCGCTTCTTTCGAAGTGCACTCGAAAGAAGGCGGAGTAGGCGGGTGGTAACACACAAGTTTATAAATATTTTAATCAATTAATAAAATTTTTAGAGAATTTTATTACTGCTTGAATAATTTATGATTTTGTTTCCTATTTTTTTAAAAATTCATTTCAGTTGCTTCTATATTTTATAGTCCATTTCACAAAATATATATTAATTTTTAATGCAATGAAACTGGTCCATATTGTTTTTCTATTATAAAAAGAGTCACATTTCATCTAAATATATTTATTTCTAAGTAGATCAAAGGTAAAGAGAACTGATAGAACAGTATGTAAATGAAATAGAGAATCTTGAATGATTTTGTATCCCGTTCACGTAATTATCATTTATAGTTTTTTTACAACACATTATTTGCATGTTTTCAACTCACTATTACGATACATTCAGCGCAAAGGAAGCCAATGGATCACAGATAGTATGAAAGAACATCTTGTGATAATGATTAACGAATCACGAATTTCTATGAAATGAAAAAAAAAAGTTTTGATTCTGTTCATTGACTAACAAGTAAGAAAAAGACTTATGGTGAAAACTACGATTTTGAGTTCATGAAAACTTCATGCTTAATTACAATTTTAAATGGATATTTAAAGTGTCGTTGTTGTTGTTTATCTTCGTGTCCAGCCAATCTAAATCAAGTCCATGACATCGTTCACTCTTAGAAAGTCAATAACCAATAGTGGGTTCTCATAAAAGTCTTGTTTTGTGAGATTCAGGCACTCAAGAATATGTTCCGGAGAAGCCTGGCAGCCAGGACTCAAAGTGCAGGTCGGAAAAACTCTGCCATTATTATGGTAAGACAAGGTTCTAAGGAGTCACTGCGGAAACGGATAATAGCAGTTTGTTCTTTTCTGGTACTCCAAAGAGAAAGAGAACCATAGGGCGTTTAGCCTCATACCAATGGTGAACAGGAGAAACACTTGGTCACTTATTACTATTACAAGTGGAATGCAGCTCTGCATAATTCAGATGGGCCAGAGGATTTGGGTGTTTAACAGCATCATGTTTTTCCAAAGTGTCAGTGATCTCGTTACCAGCAGTGTTGACGTGCGAAGGAATCCATTGCAAGTGTATCTCGCGTGACAATGAAAGATGCTTCAACTTTTCCAAAATAGCCCCACCAGTATTATCTCCCACTCTGTGCCAACTAGAAAGGTGAAGGATGGCACTACGACTGTTCGTTAGAATCCATATGCTACCCGAATTGGGAAATTAGAGGATCTTGTCGAAGGCTGAATCAACTGCACTAAGTTCACTGCGAAATACAAAGCATCCATCGGGATTCCTCAAATTGATTTGACAGGTATTGTCTTGAGCTCTAATGTAGATACCACTACCGGAATAAAACATTTCATTCTTGGTTAATATTATCAAATGTTCATTTAAAAAAAATTCGATTAATTGCTTTGATTTAGCAATACTTTTGGCCAAAAAGAATAAATATCTAAAATTATAATTGAGAGGAGAGAGGATAAAGAAGACAAATGTGACTTCCAAATTCTTTTTTTCTACCAATAAGACTAATGATATTCCGTCGCTTCTCATTCGCAACTCACTATCAACGACAGGAGTAATAAATACAAGTAAAAAAACAGTTTAAAATTAAGTTTTTATTTAAAATGGACAAAAAGGTATAAAAATAATTATTAAATGTAAAATAGTATATAATACATATATAAGATATATAAGCGCTTGAAGAAAGGCTCTTAGCTAGGATATCTAAGGTAATTACCGATAAATTAAGTACCATAGCTTCTTACTTATATGTGACGTCAAAAGACGCATCAAGTTCTTATAAATTATGTATTATTTCACATTTAAAAATTATTTTTAAACCTTTTAGTCCACCTTTAAATAGGAACTTAATTTAAAAATGCTTTTTTATTCATAATTATTTCTTTTTAGTTTGGAAAATGGAGATTAAGAAGCAATTACGTGAGCTATACGTATGTGCAAGATTTCAAATGAATTGGACGTCAAGTAGAAGGCTGGGCTCTCCTTCATTCCTTAAGTCTGTCACTCCTTGAACATACAGTAGTACTGTATTGTTATCGGAGTTATACATGTAGGCAAATTTCAGATCAATTGAATGGCAGGAAGTAAGTTAAAATTTGAGTACAAAATGTAATGCCTGTTGGAAATATACATTTAATATATGATGCATTTAAGCCGCTCTGAAGTATTTAAAGAATGCGGAGTCTGATCTTTAATCCGAAGTCCATACACAATCAGTTTCTTCATTTTTAAATACGCCTCTAATTTGTGTGTTGTTTTGCATAGAAATTTCGTGAAAAACAATTTGAGAATTAGATAAAAATACTGTGAAAAATTAAAATACCGTGGCATCAGCTACTGCCGACATTATATAAGAGCAAGTGATTTTCTTGTATAAGAGGGGCATTATTAGGAACGGTGAATTAGGTTGTAATTTAGTTGCAGCTATTTTTTGTTTAAATTTAAAACATTTAAATTAAAACGTTAAAAAAATATTTAATATTTAATTTAAATAAATTTAATGTTTTCATACTTTTTTTTTTTTATCTTGCAGATAGTTTTTGAATCTCTGCGAAACGAAATTTAAATTGTAATTCGGATCAAGATTCCCCTTCCCTCCACTGAGCCCATTACTTCTTGAGCAGTTGTATTGTAGAGTCAATGGATTTTTGCACGTATGCAAATTTCAGCTCAAAAGGATTCTAGGAAATAGGTTGAAATTCGAGTACAAATTACAAGGCAAGGGATCCCGGGGCCTCTCTAACTCCTATGACAGTTGTTGTGGGAGTTATACGGATTTACAAAATTTCAGTTCAATCGGATGATACGAGAGAAAGAAGAAAGTTAGTGAAAGTTCGAGTACAAATTTTAAATCGGAAAGAAATACATATATACATATGAAAATAGCAAATTAAATAAAATCTTGTAAAAAACGCCTAATAACTGACCCGCTATGGAATTGGGCAATTCATTTTTAGCATAGTTATCTAAGGTGTAACAACAAACCGTTTGATTGATTGTTTGTTTATTAATGTCGTACTTAAAAGCAATACAGGGAGCATTGGTGACGCACCTCATAATTTTAGTCTCGGTCAATTGAGGAGGACGAACCAGAGAGGGTGCCTCTCTCTCCTAACTTCCACACTTCGTCAATGTCTCTGGTATGGAAGCTGGATATTTCGAATTACCACCAATATTCAAACTTAGCCAGCCGACCTCCGCCACGGAGTGAAAAATAATCCCCCCAAATGGCGAAAACTTATCCGCCAAAGAATCTTCAGAATATTTTTAAAGCAGAAGAAAACCATGAACTATCAAGGGATACTGACAAAAGGACAATTACGAAAATTTAATAATGCATTAAAATCAATACCAGCAGTAGAGGTACTATTAACAAAATGAGAATAACAAGTTTTTTTGAACAACAACAAAACTGTAATTCCTATTATTTGTTTTCAAAAAAAAAATTTCGATTTATAAATCAAACTTACTGTGGAAAACTATATCCTATTAATTCACTGATCGATATTGCAAATTTTATGTTGTATAGATGGAATGTATTTTTATTTTTTCTTCTTTGATTACAATCTCATTAATGTTGTTATAACATCAGCTACGTTATTTTTCCTATTTAATTTAACCAAATTTATCAATAATACTTTTTTAGATATTCGATTTCATCATGTGGCAAAAAGGAATACTACGGCTTTCATCTAAAATTGTTTTATAGCTGAAAGTATTTGTATAGAATCGGGTAAATACTTTATTGTTTATTTTGGGCGTCTGTGTGTGTGGTGAGGTTAATTCATTAATGTTGGCTCGCTAATCGTTTAGGATAGTATCACAAAATTTTACTTGGCAGAATTAAGGATTTTACTTGTACAAGAGATCCTGAATGTACATTGTTGTTGAAATAAAGAGTTTCTAGATATGCTCCTATTCTGATTCCACTTCCTTGTTCTTTCTTAATTACTTTGATTTATGTACTTTAATTTAATATATTTTATTACTGATTGTTATTATTATAATAAAATTTTAAAGAGGACACCAAGATTCTCTACATAATTATTTGTATAGTTGTTTCTTTCGCACGTCAAACATCATCCGATTGGAATTAATTTTGATATCACTGACTTCTTACACAGGGTGATTACAGAGTATAATCACCGGGTATATATTTATAATATTTCAAGACGTATTGCAAGTATGAAAATAAACAAACCCCATAAAAACAGCACTTTTCACTTTTGTTTTCAAGAAGTTACAATTACTCTATATATCTTCCTTTCGTTACGCATGTCCAATTCTCCAAAGAAAGACGTTTGAGCATGTCCTTGTCAATGCTTGTACTGAACGTGTTGCGGTTTTGGACGTAGTTACCAACGTAAAATACTCTATCCTCTGCATTGGTAGAACAACCAGGACTCGTTTTTCCTCCCATAAACTGTGTCCTTGAATTGGTGAAACAAGGGCAGGATGCTCTAATGAGAAGCCCGCAGTATGAGATCCAAATTTTCTTCTCAATGCTCTCTGCACTGAAAGAAGTGATGAAGA
This sequence comes from Nephila pilipes, assembly GCA_019974015.1. Taxonomy (NCBI): domain Eukaryota; kingdom Metazoa; phylum Arthropoda; class Arachnida; order Araneae; family Nephilidae; genus Nephila; species Nephila pilipes. The sequence continues at coordinate 710,670 of BMAW01064441.1, read as the reverse complement.
TTTCGCATATTATAAAACATGAGATTCTTTCCATTGGTTTGTCGCCATTTTGAGGTATGTGGTACAGAAAACAGACGTTTTTTTTCAATAACCTTGCGGGTGCGGTAGCCTAGTGGTCACGGTCGGCGTTATTTTCCTTTAGTTGTGGGCTCAAGTCCTGACGTCACTGTAGACCTACAGTGTAGCGAAGCTGAAGCTCGTTCTGGTTGAGATCTCGAATGCACCCGCTGGCGTAATGTGGAAATTCAAAGAAGGAGATTGAAGCTCCTGTGTCGTCCTTGTCTCTTGACCGAGGCTCCCAATTAAAAAGTTTAGTTTTAGTTCAGTTTTTATTAACGTCGCACTAGAAGCAACACGAGGGCTATTGGCGACGGTCCTCGTAGTTTTGAATCACTGTCAAGTGACGAGGACGACACCTGAGCTGGTACCCCTCTTTCCTAACATTCACACCACGCTAACGGGAGGACTTTGGGCCCCGAACAGATTTAATGTGCATCAGCCCCGGCTACACGGCGGGTCTTCGGTGGCCAAGGATCAAACCCGGGACTGAACGAAAACCGCCGGCCGCGGTTTTCGCAATTAAAAAGACCGTCGCCTATAGCCCATGTGTTGCTTCTAAGAGTGACGTTGATAAAACAGTCAATCAATTCCAGTTACCTTGAATGTGGAAAAGAGTTCATGTTCATTTGGTGGCTCATACATAAAAACGAAATGGAAATAAAAAAATATAACATCTTCTCATGCCTTCTTTTAGAACAGAAGAAAGAGTAATGAATATTTTTCAGTTATATCATTTTTAAAACACAATAATTATTTTGCAATCACCCTATACAACTCAAGGGAATTATATTTTTGCATCACAAAATATGTTCATGATAAGTAAAAGAAAACACATAATCGAAGTGCAACCTCACTTGTTCTAGCTAATGACGCATAAATTCTATAAAGAAGCACCGAATCGCACAATCGCATAAAGTTCTCCGACCAGTTCGATCCATTTCAGCAGTTTATCACCAATCCGCGATGTGAAAACACAATAGCCTGACCAATCACAATGCACTTTTCCATTGTTCTCGGCCATGGAGTCGTGCTTGCTTTAGCATCTGTGTTTCCTCTCTCAGGGATTATTTATGGGGCAGGGTAACATTACAGAAAGCGAACTCGCTGATATATGTATTACTTGTTGCTATGTTTTATAGGTAGACCATTATTGCCGAATCATTACTCAGCCTTTATTTCGTACCAAGTGAAGTGCTCGGGCAAACATCGATACTTCTAGGAATATTATTTTTTTTTTCCAGGAATAACTTACCATCTAAAATGTTTAGAGTGATAAAGAAAATTTATTAGAGAAAAAGAAGAGGAAAAAATAAACAAGAAGAAAAGGAAAGTTTATTCGAATTTTCAATGAAGTGACAGAGGCGAAAACAATATTTTTTTTTCGGCCAACTGCACAGAATTATGTAAAATTCTACAATATGGATGGAGAGCGCTGTTCTGAATAGAATAATTCTCTGTTGTATTGCCTTTTGATTTTGTTTTCTTTTTCTCATAAATCTGTAAGTATAATCGCCATGACATCCCGAAAATTCGTCGTCAAAATTTTTCCCTGCGATGAGACTGTCTTCGCTTTCTTTGGAGCAGATTCACCAAAATCAACTCCTATTTTTGATCATTACTTAGCTTCCGCTGTGTTATAATAAATCCAGGTCTCAATAATGGTGACAATTCGAATCAAAATGATGACGACAACTCGGCGTGGCAAAAATAAAAGCTAACCCATGAATCGGTGTCAAATTTGTTTTGGCACGGCTATGCAAATGGCAGCACACAGTGGAATCGCCTACTTGCCTCAGCAACGTCAAACGCCTTAAAAAACGTGTAATCCTCCCTTCTTTCGCATTTCCATAGCAATAAGAATATAAAGTTTAACATTTAAATTAAAAGAATGTTGACATTTTTAGATAAATAAAAGATTTTTTTTTTTAATTTTACGTCCTGTCGCCATATTGAATTTTTAAATGAGAATATAAGTCTTAAAAGCTCATAATTATATTTTTCACAGATGAAATTTTTTATTTGAATTTATTTGAATATCATAAAAATGTACAAAGAGGAAAGTTTCGATTTCTTTATTATTCTCTCTGATAGTTAATTGAGCTTGAGTTGTCTAGACGAAAATTGAAATTGTTAAATAAAATCCTGGATAATTTTGTGTCTTATTTTTTAATTAAATTAAAAGGAAATATTCAATTTTTATTCAATAATTCATGAAGCAAAAGTAATTGTAATCATCGATATTTTTATTGTTGGTTATTGAATTTTAAAAAATGAACGGAAGAAGAATTGGTGATGTACCAAATTCAATAGCAAAGTGACTGGAGAAATCCGTTTGAAATGATTCACTGCTTGAAAATATTTATTAATGCATATGTATTTTCTAATAGTGATCTTTCTGCATGGATCAAGGGCAACAGAGTCTCAAACTCTATCCGAGTGAATCTGTATCGAGTGAAGCTCTTAGTCAACCAAGAATCGTTCTTGTATACAAATAGTTTTCTTAAATTGGCGAAACTAGAGCAGAATGATCTTATGGTGTGGCGTACGAGGTCCATATTTTCTTCCGAATGTTCTCTGCACTGAAACAAGTGAGGAAGATTTCGCAAATTATAGAGCACAATATGCTTTCCATTGGTTGGTCGCCATTTTGATGCCTGAGACGCTGAAAATAAACCATTCCTCTTTCCAGTGACCTTACGGTTGCTGTAGCCTAGTGGTCACGATCGCGATATCGCCGGCGGCGTTGTTTCTGTCAAGTCATGAGTTCGAGTCCTGATGTTATTGGAGACCTGCCGTGTTGCAGGATGATACCCGTTAAATCTTTCAAAGTCCCAAGCACTCCCGTTGGTGTGGCGTGGAAGTTTATTAGAGGAATGCGCTAGTTCATGTGTCGTCATCGTCTCATGACCGAGACTCAGAATTACGAGGTTCGACGTCATTAGTTATCGTGTCACTTAAATGCGATGTTAATAAACTATCAATCAATTCTAATCACCTTGAACATGGAGATGGGTTAATTTGGTGCTCCTACGTAAAAGCGAAAGATGGAAATAAAAATATAATATCTGCTTCTTCTTCCACCTAATAGTATTAAAAAGTGCATTTAATACTTTGCGATACATTGCTTTAAATCTAATTATTTTATTATTATTATTTTATATTTATTCCAATTTCCCATATCGAAATAAATATTTTACAATATTTCATTATATGTATTGCAAATTCATTATTCTTTTTTTTTTTTTTTTAATAATAGTAATTCTTATTTCGTTCAAAGGATTTTTTTTCTTAATAAGTTTAAAGATGTGTTTTTTTAAAAAGTATTCACATTACAAAATTTCCAATTACTTTACATTATTTTATCTACAAATATAGAAGGTTTGGTTTTATTAACGTGGCACTAGAAGCAACACGAGGGCTGTTGGCGAAGGACCTCGCAATACAGATATGGAAGAAGTACGCTCATTATGTTAGTTTACTGATGATATTTCACACAATTTTTTTATTAAATTTTCAATACAAAAATTGTGTGTATGTATATCGACTTCAAAATTTGAAGGATTTAATTATTAGTAAACGCTAAAGATAGTGCTTAAGATTAAAAAGAAAAACAATGTCCTGTAAGAACCAGTTGTATAAATGTACAACACTCCAAACATTCTCCCAGACCATCACAAATACGCGTTACCCATATTCCTCATTGCCACATTTTCAACATGTATATGTCTCTCTCTCTCTTATTCTCTTTCCCTCCAAAACTCTTCCCAGAATCTTCCCACACTTCCCCGGAAAAGTGACGAAACTCTCAATTCCCAAACTGATTTAACGAATTGGCAGGATGTTTTACACCCGCGCTTAATTAATTCCCCGCTGCCCAACACTGCTTCGAATCTCGATTTGGCAACGTAACATGCCAGACAAGAAGGAGTGCAATTAGTGGCTAAAAGCTGGCCGATGATCGCGTGTTCCAGCGTCATTCCGGGGTGTGTCCGGCCTCGGTGGACAGGGACCGACCGCCAGGGGAAATTTACGTCCATTCCTTTTAGACCCTCGGTACACACGAAAGAAAGAATATAAAAAATGAGGTTATTGACGAGATAAAATAGTTGGTGCACGCAAAGCCAACCACGCTTGCGTAAGCTTTTTGATGATTTAGTATGGGTTGAGGTGATTGGAGATCGCTAGCAACAGTTGGATGTTTAAAGCACGAGTTCTTTAACTAGGCATCCGTAGGTGTGCATGAGAAAAAAATTAAGTTATTACTTTTTAATCACTCTATAGTAATTAATCAAGGAGAAAAATTAAGTTATTACTTTAAGTCACTCTATAGTAATTAATAATGAATTTTATTGATATTAGAATAAATTCTTACGGTGGAATTATAATTTATTTTTTCTTAAAGAATACCATATCAGAATTATATGTCTGAGTCATGATTAGCCAGATATGTCTCGACGTTGTTCAGGTTAAACAGATAGGTCTTTAAAATTTTCGTAAAAGAATAAGATGATTTTGAACAAATAATTGACAGTTGTTTTAAGAGCAATAAAAGAAGCTCGTTAACTTTGATTGTTTTAAAAAAAGAAAATAATAAATACTTCTCAAAGATTTGAACAATTTTCTTTAAAAATATTACTACATGTATGGCGTATTTCTCATTATATTTAACTTTACAGCCATCTTAAAGTCTAATTAAACAGTTAATAAGTTCAAGATTTTAGTTGAAGATACGTAAGAAGGACATACATTTATTATCTATAAAGACGAAAAATCGCTGTCTTCCAATATTTCTAACTCAGTCTTAGCTTATAAAATCACTCATTCCAATTCAAGCATTTCTCGATACAGCGGATACAACTCATTATTCTAATCATGGTCACTTCCACTTCAATATAAAAATTAATTACGATAATTCACTTCAATATACAACACACACATCTAACAGCTGTATGTACCCTTTTTTTCCATTTCTTTCAATCTATTTACTAAAAACCACTATCTTCTAATTCAATTAATAACGCTTCTAGTCTTCATTTAATTTACTCAATCATGTTTCGTTTGGTTATAGGAGTTGTAATTGTATGTTATTCAATTACAAAAGTTCCCAATGTTGTGAAGAGAAAACCCGAATAACCCAACGTCACATGCTAAAACAATATGATAACATTGTAATAATATGATGATGTTATATTGCGTTTAACAGTAAACAGATTTCATGATTTTTAACCACAGTGCAATATAATACTCTAAATGGTAAAAATTCACTTTTTTTTACTCTATAAAAATTTCACTTATCATTCTAATATTATTTGAAATGCAAATAAGGAGAAATTCGCAAGTTAATTAAAAAACATATTATCAGTTACCTGATTTCATTTCATTTTCATTTTAATGTGTTCGAAAGGTAAATATATAAAAATAATCTATCTGTAAACTTTATTGAACCCTCATTTCATATTGGTAGAAATAACTATAATAATTTAATTAACTCAATAATAAAACATTCTTACTTTAACTATAATTTTCAATATTTTCACACACATTGGATTGCATTATGATTAAAATCAAAAGTGGCTTATTTTCTTCAGATAGCAATAAAATAACTGAATTGAAGATAAGAATAAAATGAAAAAATTACGGACAGTTAAATTATTTTCTAAATCCATTTACTTATTAAAATTTCCATTATAGAAAATTTGATGTTTCTTCACACTGAAAAAAACGAAATTTTTTTAAAATTTATGTGAGACTCATATCTCAACCTACCCGCTGCTCAACAGTTCTAAGCTCTGATCTTATGAATGTACTTAGAGATCCTTCAACTTTTGTGGAAAGAGTAAAGAGGGCGCTGCGTCTTGATTCTTTCTGAGTTTGAGAATTCATAAAATAGGATGTTTGTGGTGAGAAGACGAGAGAGATGATGTAAATGTAACTGAGTAATGTGATGTTAACTTTGCAATTGTAAACATTATTGTTTTAACTAAATATTTACATCATTCAAGAGTTTTAATATCATTTTGCTAATTTTATTGCTTGTTATCAGCTAACTATAAGAATCGCCGAAACTACGTAAAATAACAACAAAGATACATCACACATTAACTTTCGCGTTGAAGTGACGTAGTTAGATTAAACAGATTTCCAATTTTGCCTTTGAAAGAAAGGAAGCTTTAGAACTATTTTGGATAAAGTTATTTTGAAATGACCTTTCATTATCTATTGTTCAATATGGGTGATTTAATTTTTGTAATGTCTTGTTTTAAGTACCATGTTTCGCATGAATCAAATGTATAAGATGCAATTTTCTACAGAATTACAGATCTACCTGAAATACATTTCCAGTTAGCGAATTTAGGTCAGTTTTATAGTTTTTTGTAAAATAAAGGCATTACAAATTTAACACATTAATGATCATTATGTATTAATAGTTTATATATGCACCATAGTGCTGGAGTTAGATTTTTTTTAATAAAAATTGTTCTATGATTTAACAATGCTATGCAGAAATCGAGTTTTATTTTATTAAGTAAAAAAAACTTACTTACTTCTTTACCATAAAAAAAAAAGATACAAATTTTTATCAATAGAATCTATTTTGATGTTTTATACTAATAGAAATTTAGAATAAATATATAATTAATATGAGTATTGAAAGAAATAGTTAAATCATAAGCACGAATATTGATATTAAATACATTATGATAGTGAAAAATACTGATCAACAGAAGATTCTTTCAGCAATTTTAATGCAGTTAAATTAAAATATTTAAATTAAATATCAAGTTTATTATTAATGAAAAAAATATCAGACTTTAGTGAAAAGGTTAACATGAAACATATTCTTCTTATCCGGATATTTCAAATTATGTAAATTTGCACATATCTGAGAGAGAAGTTAAAGAAATAAAAGAAATTCAAAACAATAGCACAATTCCATTCAAAATAAAAACAAAATTGCCTTAAGACACCAAAAAAGTAACAAGCAGAATAAATCACATGAAGATCTCGAGAATAGACTTTACAATTTTCTTAAAATTTAATAATTTAACCATTTTTCTACACTTATTTCGTAGATTCCTGATCTCGTGTAACCTCTTCGACAGGTAAAAAAAATATTTAATTTTTTGCATAGTTACGAAAAGTTGGCTTTTTACGAAAATTATATATGTATTATTGGTTTTAAAGCAATTTTTAACTCTGTCAACTAATCAAAGCTGGGTATTTTAAACTGTGTTTGAAAAATATGGCTTATGACAATGTAGGATTAACATGCTTTAACAGTTGCATAATTAAAAATATGCATGAAATTTAGTTTGGAATACGTTTGCAATATATTATCTTTCCGTTCCAGAAACAAAAATATTATACAGATAGTAAAAATTATTTTAATATTGTAAAATGTTATAAAACCTATGAAAGAATAGAGGACAAAATTATAAGAAAATATTCCTTAAAATATGAAAAAATACAACCTAGGCTGAAAAACTGAAAACATACGAGAGAAAACCTTGACAGAAATTGAGTAAAACATTTATAAATTTTGAATCTGGCTTATGACAGATTAGCAGGATCTTATACTGCTCCAACATCCCATCAGAAAAAAGGAAACATAAAAAACACGGAAATTCCATAAAGACCAAAAAAAGAAATATGCCAAAATCAAAAAGATTGCATTGAAATATAAGAAACTTTTTTTTTTTTTTTTTTTTTGTGTGTGTGTGTGTGTGTGTGTGTGTGTGTGTGTGTGTGTGTACCTAACACTAACCAAAGAAAACAGAAAAGAACAATTCAAAATTAACCAATCAGGATAAAAAAATTAAAAAATTTACAAGAGACAAATGAGATTTGCACTATACTATTTAACACCAATATATCAATATGTTCTCACTTGTTAAAACTGAAATGTAAAAATTCTCTGTAATCATCAGCAGAGAAAGATATATATATATATAAACACATAGATATATATCCTTTTCTTCAAAGGTTTAAAGCAGAAATTCGACGTCAGACTGTGGCTAAGTTAAGCGAATGTCCTCTTTCTCCAGAAATGTTATCCTTCAACTGAACAATATGTACTGCTAATCGTCTGCAATGAAGAAATCGTCTTCAACAAATCATAATAGTAAAATCTCCCATTAGTTTTGAAATTGCCCTCCTGTAGCACTCACGTCGTAGTATCCACAACAAAGGCGTTTAAGCTATTAAAGGCTTTAACAATCTTCAGATTTCTTAGAATGTTTTATGACATTGAACAATGCATAGATAATCTATATAGGGCTATCACAGATTTTATTTTTATTTCAGACCTTGCTATTGTTGGAAAATATCTTTGATAGAGATTTGGTACATATATTGTGATTTATGATAATGCACTTTAAAGCACTCTTTGTACCAGATTAGATAACGAAATACATTGGTGTTCAAAATTAGAGGAATTTTAGATTTGGTCTATTATCTATAGAAACTACTGTGACTAATGAAATTTGTGTGTACATAGGGTTGAATAATACAAATAAATAACCATTCTACAGTTATAATACACACACATTATTATGCGTAACACTCATCAAAAGGTATGAAAACAGTTGCAGAATAGGAAAAAAATGTTAATAGGGCTATGGTCCCTCTTACAGATATATAGCCTCTGCAATGTGATTATGCTGGAAATATGGGAGTTTATGAGTCCCACTTTTTAGCCAAACGCTGTTTTCAGGTCATTGATGGTTACCGAGGGGTTGAGAATTGTTATTGATCTCCCAGAGAGTCCCAGGTATGCTTTGTAGGAATGAAGCCTGAGATCTGGTTGACCAATATATCCGACGAGAATATTCCTCATTTTCCAGAAATTTGTCCACCAGCTAAGTCTATGTGACCTCGCGTTGTCATCCATTAATAGAAATCAGGACAAATTTATTTTGAAAAGGGGGTATAGGTCTAGATCCTATACCTCTCAAGAGTCGAGAATGAAACGAAGTAGTCGAATCTAAAAGAATGCAGAAATAAAAATAAAAAAGAGGCGGGGGGCGGGGAACCCTCATTAAATTCTGAGTATTATGCAGAGGAAAACACTCGAACACTTTGTTGCAAATTTAGTATATTTTACTGCTTCAGTATTGACAAAAATTTTAATTCAAAAATATTGATACTAAAATTATCTGAATATCGCAGATAATCATCCTTTGTAGTCATTTTTTTTCATACTAATTTCATATTTAAGTTTTATTCTATATTTTTTTATGTTTATATACCGAAGGATTCTATTTTTTTTTTTTTTTTTTACCATTCTTTATTCAGAACTACATCAGTCAAATAGTCAATTAAGGAATTAGAAAAATTGGTTATTTCTTATGAAAGAAAATAAAATCTTTATAAACTACTATATTAATAGTTATTATAGTCGCTTTGTAACTATGAAAGAAAGTTAAGCATTTAAAAGTGTTTACTTTTCTGAGTGACCCTGCGTCGTTTTTCTAATTAAAAAAAATTTCAATTCTTCAACATTTTTTGACAATGGCATTGTGTATTTTGTCACGATTTATGCAGAGAAATTGTTACAATTTAAGAATCTGAGCTTGAGATGCAATCCATGCGGAAATTTCTTTCTTCCTTTCTTTTCATTTTTTACTTGTAAAATAAGAATGTATGTGTGTAGAGGGGAATCTTCTCTTAATAGGCTCCTTTTCAATCATAATCATCTTTCGTATCCAACGGTGGCCTTACAACTCCCGCAAGTGAGGAGGCTGCACTCATAATTAATCACTATAAGACAAGTCGACATCTAGAAGCGCCACCTCGTGGTAGGGGCTGTAATTCCGGATTCGTTTCCCTAATGGACGAAGTGTCGGTGATGGGACTTGGTTTAATAACTCTCTGAATCTTTTATGGGCTATATCGAGGACCCTTTTTAGTGGAACAAATCTCGAGGAACCTTTTTTTTTTCATCCGATAACTTAAATATGCGATGGAAAGTTAATGCTGTGATATTTCTTTCACTAATGCTTTAGCTGGAAGCTGTCGAATTTTCGGCAAAAGGCTTCCCTCTTCTCTCTGAGGGAGGTATTTTTGATGACTTTGGGAGGTGAATAATTATTGATAACGCCAGTAAAAGCCTTTTTCCCGCGAACTCGAAATTTAGAATTAAGTAGAGAAGGGAGCGTCTACTTCAACTTTTGGAATAATTTCTTTTATTTTTTGGACCATACGCGTAGCTATTATCGTAATAAGATTAACATATTTTTAAGAGAGAAAGTTAGAAAAGTTTGCTTAAAAATATGTGAGTTTGTTAGATTTACTTCTTTTTGAAAAGAAGTACAGCTTTAGCGTAACAGTATAGTTTTAGTTGTTTAAAAACTTTATTGTTTAAAGTTACTTTAGCGCAGTTGTTTAAAAGCTATATCGCTCGAGCTTGAAATATTTTTTCATGGACTAATATGAGTGTATATATATATATATCTTTAATAGTTAAATAATTTACAATTTTTAATCTAATTTTATATAACTTAAAATTGTGTCTAATCAACATTACTAATTATATATATATATATATATATATATATGTGTGTGTGTGTGTGTGTGTGTGTGTGTGTATGTACATGTATATATATATATATATATATGCTCATCGACAAAATACAAAGTTTGTTGATAATAGAAGTAGTTAGATTGAAATGATGCTTGAAAGTTAGTTAGTACTAACAACCAGAAATTAGTAAAAACTGAGCATGGATATGATAAAATTTATAGTTTGAAATACAAAATCATTACAACTTTTAATCAGATGTTGGGGCACTAATATTTCTGATGCGATCGGCTTCTCAACGTGGCATGGAGTCTTACACACTCTCAATGGTATCTAGACTTAACTCATTTTATGCAAATTGGAAATCTTGCAAATTTTGTGGTAGAGGTGGAGTTTTAACGGAACAGCCTGTAGCATCCCATAAGTTTTCCATTGCCGACAGGTATACATTGCTGTTGGTCACGGCATAGTATCTATAGCTGCAAGGTAAGCTTTTGATACTATAACAGTATGAACACGAGTGTTGTCTTATCCAATTAGAAGACTGGGACGGGCGTTCACAAACAAAATGACCACTGGTCGAAGAACCTCACTAACGTATCTTTGGGCAATCGAAGTGAATCTTATGAAGATCAACGGTGATCGTGTAACGTACGAAATCGCACTCCAACAGTTGTACTTTACTTTCTGGATGAATGACAAGTGACAACAAATTGTCCATTATAATACTAACCACGTTGCCTCCCTACATGAGTGTGGATATCATCTTCACCAAGATAAAAGCGAGATTCATTTTTAAAGATGACTCGTTTCCAATCCGCATGGTTCATTGATGCTCTTCCGTGGCTCTATTACAGTCTCCGGTGACAATGCTTATCTCTGTAATGATCTCCGTGCAAGCAATACAGTAGCATATAGCCTACTAATGGTACCAGCCTTTACAGAATGACGCAGATAAAGTATCACTGTTTGCGTAGTTTGACAGTTGGTATACTTCGAGTTTACCGGGCAATTCTTCGATCTTCTCTATTTGTCGTATGTGTAGCTTCTTCTAAGCCTAATTTTCGTGAACGATGGTTTTCTTTTACCTAGTTCAGTCAACAGCGTGAAACTGTAACATCTGCAGGAACGATATATTGCTCAATCCGATGGAATGTTCATCCGTCTTTACGCAGCACTACAATACGACCCTTCTCAAAGGCGTCCAACTGTTGCTGAAAGCACTCCAGGACCAACTCTATGGTCTCTTTCTCTGATGTTAGTGGGATGAAACCATGTCCTTCCCTCTATGTCCCTCAAGTGGCATTGAAAGTCGTTACTCAGACTAAAACGACTCTACTCTGTAAACAGAACCTGACTCCATTCATGAGATGTCCAGTTCCAGTTTTGTGTTCTTGAATCTACTGTAAACGGTGCCGCCGACGAGTAGCTGTTAATGATATGCAGCGTTCAGGACGACAGACGAATAGGTCACCCTTATGCAGATGTCTGGTCACAGCAAACTGTGATGTCTGTCCTCCGGTTACAGTACGCGGCTGCTATGCAATGTTGACCAATTTCTTCAACTACTACCGATTTTTCTTACAGCTGTTCCTGTCATTTGGCAGGCTTTCAAGCTCTTAAAACTGTACTTTTGTCTCCAAACCCTTGTGCAACAATCTTCGAACTATGTACCTCTTCAAGCTTGCCGATCATTCTACCACGTGTAAAGGATGATGGTTGCTTTCAGCTATTACGAACGTACGATTTCACATTCATTTGCAGATAATGTCTGGAAGAACGTTCTTCCTCTTTGTTTTTAAGCTATCTTGACACTGAAGCGGTAGAATGCCGTGACCCCCTCTCCCCTCTAATGTCATTGTGCTGATATTTACATCACCTTTAGTCTGATTTGCCTTTTCACTGTACTGATCACAAAAAGCCTTTTCAACCATTTCAGAATTGTATGTTGAAAAATAATAAGCTGTTTAAGTGTTGCACGCTAGTGTATTTGAATAGTGGCTAATTTAATTGTAGAATGCAGAGTAACTACATGTATACACACTAACCACAAATAACATTTTTCATTTTGATTTTATTTTATGTGATATAATTGTTTTCAAAACATTGACTAAAGATACTCCACACTTACTTTCATTTTAAAGAACGCCAAAAAAAAAACCTTTGTGTTAATATTTATTTATTGAAAATGAAATGTTCCATTTTAGATCCTAGAGGAGCCTGAATTCATTACGCCATATTAAAACACTTTAAGACAAAAGACAGAAGAACTTAAGATAAACATTTCATGAAAAAGTTGTAACATATAATGCTCTGTGCCTTTCAATATAAGCTAAAAAAATTTCTGACTTAACAATTTCTAAAATTTAACTCATTTAAATGAGAAAAATATCACATTCTAATTTAAGAACGGAGTATTGTTACATCAAGATTAATTTGTATGATGAAAAAAATACTATTTGTCGAATAAATAAAATAATATAATACCCTCTGACCATGACGATCAAATTTCTTCAAAATAAGCAAAAAAATAAAACACTTTTTGAGCTAAATTGTTTATATTTTCAATTTGAAGAAGCAACCATTCCAGTTTCAAGATTCTTCGTTAATTATTTTTAAATTCGAAACAATTGTACATTTGTAAGACACAGCTATGAATCCTCGAAAGTGATTCAAAAAGTAACTGTTTTTGACGATAGATGAGATTCCTAAAGTCAGATAATTCATAGGTTAGTTTTGATGGCTGCCATCATTCATCATCATCGATAAGACGTGGATTCATCATTATACACCGAAAGCAAAAGATCAATCAAATTAATGGCTTGATTCCAGCAAATCTGCTCCAAAGAGGGCAAATATAATCTCGTTTATTAGAAAAGTTATGGCAACGAGTTTTTGGAGCATGATTATTTGTATACTTATGGATTTCTTAGAAATGAAGAAAACTATCCATGGACAGTACCATATTCATTTACTCATTGCCGTTTCTCATGCCTGAAATTCAATTTTCCGTTCCAAACGCACGTGTTTTTTGTACCACCCACATAATTACCTGAATTTTGATATAACATTTAATAATACAAAAATAATGATTTTTGTGTGTGTGCTTTGAAACCCTTTTGCTGCAATTCAATGAATATCTTATGCAGGTCTAGAATTATTGACAATTCTGCATACTCTCAAACAAACAAAATCATCCTTAATATACCGTTAACCATGTTCGATTCGTGGGTTCAAACTCAACCTGCCATCAAAAAGTTTCTTTCATCCGGGCAACTGTTTGATATGCGGGCGGCCGAGCTCTTATATCCCTCAAGATTCGAGCAGCGCGAAGCAGCAAGCCAAGTAGCAAAACTGATTATCTTTCCAGAAGCAGTGTCCAGCCCAAATAATGGTCGAAATGGCGGTGCTTTAGTGTCTCATAAAAACAGAGCTTCTCATCTGAAACAGCTGTTATGTGCGCTGACGGACGAACCGCAAGGGACGCTAAACTTTCGCAGGGTTGGCGGAATGAAAATCTGGCGAAGAATACCTTCGCCAGGTGACTTTCTTTTGCATATGCACTGGAATAGTTTTCTTAGAACTACTTCTGGAAATTTTGGTTTTGTTTTAAATCTCTCACTTCACCTCTAAAGTAAAAATCCAATTCGTAGATTATACGAGAAAATTTTGAATTTTTCTTTCTCAATTCTCAATTGATTTCTGAAATAAAATTCGATCAATAAATATATAACAAAATGAAGAGGAATATTTGAAATTTTATTATTCCTAGTTAAATCCTTAATAATGAATTTCTTAATTATGGGCCATGAACTTATAAATTTTTTGGGGGAAATGTTCAGTTGTTATTACCACAACACAGAGACGCTATCAAATAAATCATTTGCAAAAAAAGGGGGAGGGGTTTTCTTAATTAAGGTAAATAGAAGGTAATAATATAACTTCATAAAAAAATAAATTTTTTAAAATTTTTTAGTTATTTTTAATTTAACAACATCATCATCATTTTAATGGTTGACATGTAACTACCTGATAGTACTTCATTCGCTTTCCATTATAATTCACAATGGTCTCGGTAGCCTAGTGGTCATAGTCGTGAGCTAGCAGCCGGAGTTGTTTCCGTCATATCGTGGGCTCGATCCCAGGTACCAATAAAGAGCCCCTCCCCTCCAATTTGTTGGGCCGATTCAAAAAATTCTGATGAGGTCCCATTGACATGGAATGGAAAGTTTAGAGAGAGAAGTGCCAGCTAAGGTGTCGTCTTCGTCACTTAACAGAAGCTCAAAATTTCGGTTTCCGTCGTTATTAGACTTCGTTGCTTCTAAGTGCTACGATAGATAAACATTTAATCAATCGCAATTTTAAAAAAAAGTCCCGAATCAACTGTTAAATAAATCGAAAGTCGTACTTTGAATATGATCTAGTTATTTTATTCCGATCTATGAATAATTAAAAATCAATTCCTGACCAATAATACTTGTAGAATACGTTTCTGATCTCTGGGAGATTAATATTATAACTTATCTCATTGAATCAATCGGGTTCAAGTCCTAGAGATAAGAATCTGATTCCCCGAGTCTATGCAATTCCTTCTCCTCTTTGTTCTTATCACTTTTTACACTTATCAATATACATTTACTATTCCTGCGTTTACAATTTTCACTCTCTCTCTCTTCTGATGACTATTCTTGCAATAAACGCTTTACTACTTACTGCTTATATATGCATCGCCTCAATTGTATTCATTACTCTTCAATAAATCATGTTTTCTTTATCAGGAGAGATTTTTAATCAAAATAGCAACACGTTAAAAGTCCTAAAAGTGTTGACTTAAGGAAGAAAGGTGATATAACCCACTTTATAGATTTAAAAAACACTCTTATTTGTAATATTATCACATTTATAAATGTATTATAGAATAGGCCTAAAGAAGCACAAAAGACATATTTTATTAAAAATACCTGTCATTGGCTTCTTGTAGATAACTGATAGTGGATAAAGTAACTGAATATATTCATTAAAAATATATAATCTCTACTCAAATTATTTTGCTACTAATAAATACTTAAAATAAGTTGTTGCAAACCAAAATATAGAAACACAATTTAAACAGAGTGTGATTAATGTAATAACTATTATCGTATCGGTATAAATGAGAATTATTCTATGATGAGAATTGGAAATTTTGAATACATGGTTATATTGGATTTATTGTGCTTTTTTTTAATGAAATGGCGTACAATCATTTTTAAATTAACATAGTATTTTAAATAGTAAGTGGAATTTTAAAAATTTCATAAATTAAAAAGATAAATAAGCTATTTGAGAAAAATAGAATGTATAAAGATTGTAATGTGTGTATGTGTGAAAAGAGTCACTCTAATAAAAAAAAGTTTTAAAAGTTTTTAAAATATCAAAAAGATTGCCAAAGTAGTGCTTTAATTAAGCTATTGTATTGTTTTTATGGTGGGAAACGTTCACACAAATATTTTATCAATAGTATTGAAGCATTTCATAAAAAACAAAATATGCTTAAGAATTACCAAAGTTAACACAAATCCACGTTTTATGCTACAAAATATGATGGAAACAGTTATATTTGTTGAATTACATATTAATTGGAACTATATATATAGGATGAAACATACGAATTTTATTTTTTCATAAATATCAGACAGACCTAGAATAACTGAATTTTGAAAAACAGGTGATACAAGTTCACATTCAGCTTTCATTTAAAACATTTATTAAATTTAGAAAATAATCAAGTCAGTTTCTTCTCATTTTGAGGTGTTGAATTTATTCATGGTAAATTTGGAAAATTTATTTTTAGATAATTAAATTTTTTCTTCGAATTATTTAACAATTTTTTTCCCTTCCGTTCTTTAAAAAAAAAAAAGAGTCAAGATTTAAAAGCTACTTTGAATATTTTGACATACTAAAAGAAATTTAATCAGAATATCTTAGATTATAAGTTCTATTATATATATATAAAAAAAAAGACATAACCATATCAGAGAGAGAGAACGGGAACTTAAATTTTAAAATCTCCAAAAGATACATCTTTTGAAATTGCATTATTTTGCTATATTTCCTCTTCCGATATTCGTCTTATTTTGCCTACATTTCAGTCCAAAAATATACAGCTTTTATTCATAAAAACTACTCTCATTCGGATACAATAATATTCTTCAAAGTAGTACAGTACTTTGTCGGTGATCCGGTAGATATCGGACCTGAGCACTGATGGATAACAGAAAACGCCAGATTATTGGAAAATCACTATTACTTCATTTAAACAGCTAATGTTATGCATATTAGAGCCTTGTTAAGTCGTACCCCTGTAACTACGATCTTTGAATAACCTGATTGGTCTACACCAGAGGTGGCCAGCCTTTTGCATACCAAACAGGCATAAAAATATTTTGTCTTGTCAGTCTGTGTAAAATTGTCGGATTAGCGGCAAAATCGGAAAGGTGAAGTGCCGGATTGTAGAATGCTTCTCCAAATTGTAGAATGCTTCTTCCCTTCATCCTCTAATGATTCTGCTTCTGTCAGAATCAGCCCTGGACCCCCTTTTGTGAGATCGCTAGCAGTTGTTCCGTTGTATTATATTTGAAATGAAGTCAGATATCTTTCCTCTTGGTTAGTTGTGTTTTTGTGTATTTTCACTTGAAAATCGACATGCTTTTACACGAAATTTAAGGCAGTAGCATTGCTCAATTTTTTTCCTACCATTTTGATGAAAACTAAAACCTGACGGCGCAAATTACACTTCCTCATTAATCGGCAGTCTGCGGGCGACTGACAGCTTCTTTAGAAAAAAGGAAGAAAAATTTCCGCATGCGTATTACGATCACCTTTGTGTGTATTCCGAACCACTCCTCCCTAATTTACTTTATTTATGCTCTAAAACTTATGATCGGCTACTTTTTGAGCAAAATAGCAGAAATGATACCATCGGTGAATATGAATTTCCTTCATATTGAAGCCTAATTTTTAATTTCATAGTTTTATTATGGGTTCTCTCGTGTATTTCCCTTCAACCAATCATATGAGATTCTCATATGATGTTATCTGATTTGAAAGCCTCTTCGTGAAACGTGATTTATGCAAATTTGAATAGAATTATTGAAGTATAATGAATGAGATAGCATTTACAAACTGCAAAGAATTTTATAGTAAGTTAGTGGTAAGAGTGAGAGATTGCAAGTTTTGACTCAGCGATTAACGAGTAGAGAAGTTATCATATAGGAGAATAACACATCAATCAATAACTCCCGAGACTAACATTGAAAACAACATTTTTTTTGCAAAAGTTTTTTTTATTCATCAACATAACACCTTTTGTTAATCACCTTTTAGGGTGATACAATCGTTCCAACGCTTTTCTCCAAATCTTTTGCAAAAAAATTTTTCCCCCCCCCCCCAATTTTTTTTTTTTTTTTTTTCGCAAGAAATCTTTTTTGTTGCGAGTAAATAGCGATAAACAGCTTTCTGAATCATCGACTCGTTGCTGTTTTTTTTCCATCGAAAGCAATCGCGGCACCCACTTGGAAAAAACCTTTTTCACTTCACTTCAAAAAACCTTTTTCAGTAAATACACTTCCATATGATATCTGTGTCATCTCAGCAATCTCACGGAGCTTCACTTTACGATCTTTCATTATAATTTTTGTCACTTCACTCACATTTTCCGGTGTAACGGCTTCCACAGGTCTACCCGAGCGTTCCGCGTCATTTGTGTCGGTACGACCACGTTTAAACTCGACAAACCACCGACAAATCGTTGCTTTTGATGGACAAGAGTCCGGGTAACATTTTTCAATCCATTGCACGCTTGCAATGGATTGAACGCTTGCACGGTGTTTTTACCCATTAAAAAACAATGTTTTATCAGAACACGAAACTCGGTTTTTTCCATTTTTTAAACAAACTACAAAACGACTTTACTCCTACCTCGATAACTCAGCTGTTTCTGGTCCGATCGACTTAAAATTTTGACACGTTTCAAGCAAAGGTTTGTACTCTAGAAAGACCTGGTTACTGGTTTACTACGAGCGCCATCTCTGGGTTAGTCTCGGGAGTTATTGATTGATGTGTTAGATATCTTGTAATATTTAGATAATACGTTTAGTTATAACTCGAAGCCGAATAATCAGGTGGTAAGACAAAGTCTTAATTTATAATATTGATCTCTAGGTTTGGACGCTTGTTGGGGACTTGTTCCGTAAGTATAAGAATTGAATAAGAAGTAGATAATTTAAGTACTGAATTCTGAATGTTCGAAAATCCCAAAGAAATCGATTTCACTGTCCAACTTTCTGTTCATTTGCTTATATAATTAGAGACGGAACATTTCACTAGTGATGGAGCAATCTGGGGATATATATATATATATATATATATATAAACAGACATTACAGTTCAATTCTTATAATCTATATCGGATAATTAATTGAACAATATTGTTACCAATACAATAAGGAGTCTGGAAGCTGTAACAATAAGTAGAGTCTCTTACATGCAGATGTATCTTATTCATTGCAATGCATTTCTCTTTGGTTTGATTTGAATTAAAGTCCCTCTAGAATTGCACGGGGGAGATGATTTCCAACGTCGCACTAAGAAGCAACACCAGGGCAATTGTTTCGTAATTGAGCCTCGATCAAGTAACGAGGATGACTCCTAAGCTAGCATTTCCATCATGACACCTAAACATCAGCTTCCACGCCTCGCCAATGAGAGGACTTGGGACCTCTGTCAGAATTAACGTGTGTCATTCCTGCTACACGCCGGATCTTATCAGGGCTCGAACCCACGATTCAAAGAAAGCATTCCGACAGCAGATCCGACCATGATCACTAGACTACCGCGGTCTCGTTTCACGGGGCTATTCACAACGGATTTTTAAATTTTGCATCACAATTACGTAACGAATGTACTGTCTGAACTGTTACCTCAGTCTTTAACTTCTACACCGTACTACAAAATGACTTTAAAGCTCTCTTTCATTTATAGTGCAGCAATCCTATTTTCCCCATGCGATGGGTTTTAGGTGAATCGGGATTCGCATACTCGACGGGTCTTGAACTTCGACTAACCATTCGACAACAGTAGCCCGAAAATAAACTTTAAAACAAAGGTTAAATATCAAAATAAAAAGTAAATGGAGAACTAGCTGGTTAAGAAATAGTTACTCCTTGAATGTGTGGCGGAACCAGAAGAAAACATTCTTAAGAAAACATTCATCCTTCCTACAGTAATAAGCAGAACTCAGATAATTATATTCTCAAAATTGGTAAGAATATCTGAGAAAAATCAAAAGGACTTAGAGAGGTAACTTAAAACTTTGTTATAAGAAAATGGCATAAAAATATCATTATTAATTTATTTTTATATGTATCGTTCTATATTTATTTTACACTCCATTATATAATAGTTCTACAATGAATTATTGATTTTTTTTTTCTCAAAATGTCTCAAAATAATAATTTAAATATTTTTAAATCTGAATGATGAAGAAGTATAAAGTTAAATAATATATAAAATTCAATTGTTGTATTGAATGCTTCCCCCCCCCCTCCCCGATTTCCTACGTGGCCATGGTCGCTAACTCGCTGCCTGCATTGTTTCCGTCGAGTCGTGGACTTAGCTCTGAAGCTACTAAAGATTCACCGTGAAAAGGAACGTTACACGCTGAATCTGTTGGGGTTCTTTATCCTGACATTGGAATGATGTGGAAGTAAGAAAAGTGGAGAGCCTACTCAGATTTCATCACATGACCGAGGTTCAGAATGATGGGGGTTTGACGCCATTAGCCCTCGTGTTGCTTCTAAGTGTGACGTTAATCAATCAATCAAGAAAACCAATTGCCTATTTCTGCTCGACATGAAGGTCGCTAATCACAGCTAATGTACTTCGTATTTTTGAACCAAGGACAAATGACAAGGTCACGAGATGATCAAGCATCTCAATCTAAACATCCACACAACGTCAACGTGAGGACTTTAAGCTTCAGTTTATCGAAATGCATTAGCTCTTTACCTGAAGGGAGTCCTCATGAAGGGTCTTACATGGAATAAGGACTTGAATTCGAAACTCGACTGAAGCATCGCTGGTCACAAGCTCGTGACCTTGACCACTCCGATATTCATATCATCCCATATATATGGCAAAAATATATTTTTGGAAGTCCTGGAACTTACCAGAACAATTTTTAAAATGGAAAGAAAAAAAAAACATAACGAAGAATCAGAACTTAAACAAACAGAAATAATGAAATAAAATATGAGTGAGTGAATGTAAAGTTTATTGGCGTAAGAGCCCGATGTGGATATGCTGCGCCAAACAAGATTTAAATGTAGAAAATACGAGAGTGATACAAAAAAAAGCATTTATCTAATAAAAAAAAACATTAAAAGATTGGAAGTCATGATCTGAATATATGTAGAAATTATCGATGCCCATGCTAAAATCTATCAAATAACTCTCGCGTTGCTTCTAAGTGAGACGTTAATAAACAATCAATCAACTGATCTATGTTAATCAAAAGATACGCGCCATCTAAATCTTGGTAATAAATCCGAATGGAACTTCTGCTTAACTCTACTTTACTTTGAATAAATTTCCCGCCAAGGCCAGCGATAGTTTCTTCTTGTGGCAACCCTCGAGAAGGCTCGCTAAGAATGCGCAATCGAATCTCAAGAGATCTAGTCGAGCGTCGGAAAGGCTGGTCCCAGGCCAATCTCTGGCCAACAAGGTTCGACCCCCAACGGCCCACGACATTCCAGCAGCCTCCCCTGCATCCCTAAAAACGAGCAGAGCACACATAGGCGCGCATGACGTTGAAAATTGGAAACATTTAAAATGGACCAAAGCAGAAGGTATACCCCAGGGTAAAAACGTAAAGTAAAGCATAAAAAAGCGGCAGCCGGGCATTTCGGGTATATACACTATGTATTAGGCAATCTTGGCCACATGCCTGGGTAGGGGAGTTGAAATTGGTCCCAGTCCCGTAGGTCCCCGTATCCATTTATGTGCTAAACCACGTTGCTGTTTTCATTTTTGTTCTGCCCCGGTCCTTTTTTTTTTCTTTCGCGCGCCTAACGGAATCAAAATGAAAAATCCAGATCAGTTGCGATTTCTCACTTACTTTCGAGGATACTGGCTTTCCCTCCAGAGGTTTGGGCAACTTGAATTTCGAATCGCGAAGAAAAGGAGAAGGGTCTTCTCTTTCTCCAGATTATTACTTTTCTTTTGCGCGAAAATATTTTCGAGAAACTGGTTTACTGTGTGATTTAGTTGGTTAGTTTTCTCCCCTTACTTCTTACTTTTCTTCTTCTTCTTCACTCTCTTTTTATTTTTACTATCTGTCTGCTTTTGGGTTTGGTTTATATTCGCCTTTTTCGTTATGTGAGAATTTTTTTTATACCTCTGTTGGTTTTTGGTGTTATAGCACTTTTAAACTTATGGGAGACGCAGAAGAGAATCTTATCCAATTGAGGAAGTAATGTATCCGATTTTAGGGTATCAGGGATTCCTTGGTGAGATTTACGCATGGATTCGCTTCTTACGGGAAATGGAAACTTACAAGGAAAGAATTTCGTGGATAAATTGAAGGAAGCAGACGAAAGCTATGATTCGCTTAGAAATTATGCGGATTTTTCTGAATTCTGATTATATTTCGTAAGATAAGAGACTTCGTTTGGCTACAGATATTTTAACCAGTAATTTGCCCCATAAATATGGAGATAAATCAGCAAGTGATATAAGGATTAAAAAAAAAGTATTTTTCTCGGTTTCTTGTGCTCCTGTTAGTGCAAGTGACTAAAAATTTTTTCAAGAGATAAGAATTAATATTTATGAAAAAAAAAAATTTAACATTCAAAGCAAACGTTACTTAACCAAAACTTGTTAGTGAAAAATAAGAATGGTAGGTTATTTTTCCTTTTTGAAGCTGAAGTTTGTGGACTTATATTCATCGTAAATCTATCGTGGATTTTAGAGCAATTGTAGATTATATTCGCTAATCAGCAATTTAAAGGAGAGTCAAAATACGAAAGTATTTTCTCAAAGGATTTTAAAATGAATTATTTTTACTATTATTACATACATGAAGAAAAATATCAGGAAAAAATTATTTAATTTGGTTTGATTGATTGTGTTTATTAACGTCGTACTTTGATTGATTCGTTGGTTTTATTAATGTCGCACTAGACGCAGCATGAGGGCTATTGGCAACGGTCCTCGTATTTTTGAACCTCGATCAAGTGACGAGGACGACGCCTGAGTTAGTACCTCCCTCTCCAAATTTCCACACAGTGCCAAAGGTAAGACTTTGAGTCTCAACCAGATAAACAGCTGGCTACGAGTCCGCGACCATGACTCCTTGGCCACCGTGGCCACCGTCGCACTTTGAAGCAACACGAGGAATATTGGTGAGAAACTTCGTAATCTTGAACCATGGTCAAACGAACAGTACGACACCTGTTTAACCTGATTGATTGTTTTATTAACGTCGCAATAGGAGCAACACGAGAGCTACTGGAGATGGACTTTGTAGTTTTGAACTTCGGTCAAGTGACGAGGACGACATTTGAGTCCCTCTCCTAACTTCCATACCATGCCAATGGGAGGACTTTGAGCCTTGACATTAAGTGCATCAACCCCGACTGTACGGCGGATCATAAAATTCGAATCCACGACTCGACGAAAACTACTGACCACGAATCCACTCCCATGACCACTAGACTACCGCGGCCACTTAATATTTTTACAAGAACAGGTAGAGATAGAGAGAGTCTCTTCCGTAATTAAAACCATTCTCTCACGTAATGATAAACAATAGAACCCGAATTTGGAATATTTGTTCGTTTTGCAGAGTGTGTGTGTTCCAGCTTTAATATTATACTGACTTCTAACTTCCTAATCGTATGGAAACGAATATGTTTTCATTCATTACTCATTTATATGCGGATCAATTAAATTTTTTCAGAATACAATTTATTCCATATTTTGACTTATATGCATTAATATTCTAAAGATTTTTAACTTAATTTGTTTGCATTGGAAAAATTGCGTGTTTACTGAAATTTTCTAAATTTTAAGGACGGTATAATGAAATCAATTAAGATTTACAAGTCAATATATAAATTTGTTTAAATATTAGGACGCGTTCTTTTTTTTTATTTCAAAAAAGTTTGGGACTTTTATCTTCAAATATTAATGAACACAATATTTTAAGTTATTCTGTGTAAAGTTTAAAAAAGAACAGATTTATTCATTAAAGATGCTTACTTTTAGAAATAATTATTAAAGTATTCAATTAAACATTATAGAATTAAAGCAAACGTTAAAATACTGAAATGGATAATACTATTCTTTTCAGATATTAAAATTAAGGCGAACAATAATTTAAGGAACTGAACATATTCTAAGCTAAATGCAATTAAAATTAAAGTAAAAATTTCATCATTAAAGTGTATATATCTTACGCTAAATGTAATTAAAATTAAAGTAAATGGTAAATTATTAAATTGAATATATTTTAAGTTGAATGTGCTAACTGCTGACGTAATATAAAAATAAACAGGTCAAGTGTGCTTCACACTTTATTTTGAAGGGAAAAAATGGTCGGTGTGGGGTGAGGGACCAATTATATATTACCAAAAAAATTAGTTCCTGTGTAGCTAATAAGTATAATTACTTCTTAGGTTATAACTTTGATAAGTTATTATTAATCAAATTTCGGAAGCAGACGTAAGTTTAAATTCATATAAATTATCTTGTCTTGATTATTCCATGTTTATAGATTACTGTAGACTCTTCTTAGAACGCAAAATAGATCAAATTCCCTTAAGACAGCTGAGTATTCAGTTAATCGAGGGATTAAGAAAAATGTTGGCAATATATGAAGTCAATGATAGTCAAGTTCAAATCAGTTCCAATTGTCAATCCAATGATACTTTGAAACTCTGAAAAAGGATACAACGCAATTTTGATGGGGGTTCTTCGTACCAACCATATGTTCAACAAATACTTTGTCATAAATCCACACCCTCTCCAAACGATGTCACATCCTCGTTGAATGGTAAATAAATTAATTAAAATACCCCTAACATCCCATTTAATTAAAAAAACACAAACCTCCATTTTAATTCCCAACCCATCCGACGTGGAACAAACCTCTTTCCCCCTAAATCCACAATCACTAAATGCATGTTCCAAAGAAACAGAGATAAGCATCCACAGCACCAACCATCTGGCTCATTTACCACCACGACACATCTCCGCACCCACATCCATTCCATATTACATCGCTCATTAAGATTCTAACACTAATGAAAATTGTGTTGCAAAAACTAAAAGCAATCTGTCTGGGTCCACAATCTGTTTTGCCAGGCCCAGAGATAGAGGGGGGAACTCATTAAGTAATTGACCACAATGGCCACCGGAGCCCCTGACCACACCACACGCATTACGAGAAAGCGACGATTTACGACAGCGGGCTAAATAATTCATAAATAGACGAAAAGGCAAGTGCAAACAAAAGGTGAGCCGGCGCCCCTGTTTGCCAGGAGGGGGACGCAGAAAGTTTAAGCGCACAGGGCGCATGCAGTCAATGGGGCGTGGACCGCTCTTGCTAATTGAGTGCCTATTGCTTCTGATGAGCGGTAGGGGTATTTGGAAACAGTGGTACTTGGTTCCCGCTTGGGGAGAGGATGTAGGGTTGCCTTTTTTTTGGATGTTTCTGTACGCTAGCATTTGGCGCATTTTATGATGTCATTTTATTTCATTAAAAATGAATTTTGCATTTTACTCAGCGGGAAAGATTTTTACCTTTAATTAGGATTGGGAAATTGATTTATAGTTTTTAAAGATATATATCTGGTTCGTAACTGGATTTCAAATACTTCAAGTATGTATTAATGTAATAAAAGTTTATTAATTATATTTTTTTAAGATATCGCTGAGTGTCTGGTTTCATACAACATTATGATGTTCCAAGAATACAATTAAGTTCATATTGTAGGGAAAGTTTGGTAATTGCTTTTTTTAAAGATATCATTGCATCATAATTTGATTTTTGACGTTTCATGTTTGTATTAAAATAGATATTGCAGAGGACATTTGTTAAGATTTGAATAAAATAAAATCTATTAAGATAGGGTTAATTTTAACAATTTGAAATAAAAATTGAATCAGCTTTTTTTGTAAATTTTGCAATATTTTCAAGTTCTTATGTCTTCTAGTATAGCTAACCCAGTTACTGAATTACCATATGAATTTATGAACCATAAACTTAGGAACCATATCAAAATTACACAAAGAATATCAAAATTAGATTTCAACAGAAATAAGTGATTGATATTTTTTATTTTTTTTTATTTCTTTGCTTTCGTTCTTAATTACCATGACATCATAAAATGAGGGCACAGAATAAAATTCGTTTTTCGCATCTTCGGTTTTGTTTTTCAGTAATTGAAGCAGGGAGCATCTCTGTTATTTGAAACATTTCATTTCCGACTTCATTAAAAATTCTGTTTTGATTATCGGTATTGGAGATCTGTTCTTATTTGAACAGAGAATTTTTGTTTTCATCGCATGGCTTTACTTAATTTATTTTATTTAAGAAAAATTTCCATTTTTTTTTTTTTTTTCAATTTCCAATCTAAATGCGGTTGTAAAAATCTGAACTGAAATTTTTTTTTTCTTGCCAGAAGTGTCATAAAGAGCCAAATCGGAATACCTGACTGCTGTGATCCATTTTAACAGGTCTTGTTCCTAATGGTGCGTGACTCGTTTTGTGTAATGCACATAATTTTTGCAACATTAATCCACTTCGCCATCCAACTCACCCTCCTTTTCCCAACAGTTCACTCTCTTTTCACGTAAAACACATGTTACGTTTTCTTTTCTTTCTTTTTTTTAACTTTTATTCATTTGATTTCTCTCCCCGTTTTTAAGCGATTGCGTTTCAATAAAAGGGGGATTTGTAAGCGTATCTTTTGCTTTTTGCTTCGAGCAGTTGACATTTTAATTCAGAGTATCAAAGATTTTTTTTAATATAGTATTTTAGGATATTTATTTTAAAAGTAATAACTAGTTTTTAAACGATGTTTTAACTTTATTTTATAACAGCATTTAATTACGTTTAACTTAGATTTGCAAGCTCATCTTTTGTTCCGAACTGAATGAAATTTTTGATATACCACTTGAAAGATTTTTTTGAAGTAATAAAATGTTTATATGTTAATTAGAAAAGAAGTATCTAGTTATATAAGGGCGCTTTTAACTTTATTTTAAATTAGCATTTTTATTATGTTAAATTTAAATATATTTGAAAGCTTATCTTTTGCTTCAAAACTATTGGTATTTTAGTACAATACATCTGAACTCTATTTGTTAAAATATAATATAATACCTTAGATATATGTCAGAAAAGATAAAACTAATTTTTATGTAAGAGGGGTTTTTAACTTTATTTTATTCTGGGTGTTTTTATTATGTTCAAATTAAATGATTTTGGGAACTTTTTTTAAAATTAACTTAATTGATTTAAAAAATTTGATCCATTCTTTCTCAGTCAAAAAGTGATATCTAGAAACAAAGGTTAAGCAACGTTAAAGCTAAACTATTTGTATAATAAAGTGTTACTTTATGAATAAGAATATAATATATAAAAAAATTCACTTGTTTAAACATGAAACTCTTTCTGGTAACAAATTTTAAAATACTTATTTGTACAAAGAAATATTTTGGATATCGGAAATGACATATATGCTTATAGATAAACAGTAGTTTCAGGTATTTTTAAGATAACATCAGGTGTTTAAGATCAGGTATTCTTAAGATAAGCTTGAGTAACAGCATTTGATATTGATCGGTTTTTAGTAAAATTTACATATTTATTGTCAGGTTTTAGATAGATAGAATTGAGAAATGTAAATATGTTAAGCGATATATTTGAATAGTCTATACAGCATTTTTTTATTAAACTGCCTTTCCGGATTACGACATATTCAGTATTCTTCAATTATATAATAAATATTAAAGAATAATATATATTATTACAGAACTTTAAGATATATATATGCAACCTTATTTTAAATTGTGTTATTGGATTTAAAATTTTTATTTAGAATATATATATATATATATATATATATATATATATATATATATTTCAAAACATAATAATATAATTAAACAAAAACTTAATTCATTAATAACTTAGGAAGTAATCTTAATAATTAAGAATTAAGGTAATAAGTAAAGATTTTAACTGTACCAATAAAAAAAAAAAGATGGGTTAAAAATCATAAAAATCAATGAAAATAAATAATCATGCTTAACTATAAAAGTAAACCAGTATATTGTATAGAAAATTCCACAAGAAAGTAAATTAAATGAAAAAATAAATTGAGAAGCACCAGAATTATCAAAAAAGATGCAAATATTGAAAAAGTGTAAAAAAAAAAAAAAAAAAATTGAAGAAATTTTTTTTTAATTAAATGTTGTGTTCCAGACTCTAGACTATTAAGCTGGGTTATTCTAGAATTATTGACTAAACTATTCCCATCAATCAAGTATATTATTAACAAATGGTTACAAAACGATAGATTCATTTGAAGATAGATCAAAATCAAAAACAAATTCATAAAAAAAAATAATGAAACAGGCAACAAAGCAAACCCAAACAAATCCATAATAACAAAAAGTAATGTCACTAATATAATTTAATATATTTTTAGTAACATAAAAGAAACACCAATATGAAGAAAAAAAATTATATAAAAGTATCACCACGTGTATGAATTCAACAAACATGGTGCGCAAACGCCTCAAAACTAAACTAAATGTTAAAGCTAAATGTTTAAAAATATTTATTTTTTTACTTGACAAAAACTTGTGTGGAAAAATATTGCACATAAGACATAGAAAAGAAAATACAGAAATTACTCACAGTTAAATTAACGAGCAAAGAAGCCAGTATGAAACTCTAAATTTCAAACGATTCGAATTGCTACTTCTTGCTGTTGCCAATATACAAACTATATATGTGTGTGTGTGTTCGCGTAATTAAATGTATTAAATGTATAATTCTATAATTTACCTTAATCATATAATGTTAAAGACTGAAGCATTATATGAAGACTAATGGATTATATGAATGACATTTATATGAATTGTCTTTTAAATTTGCCACTTTCAAGTCGCACAATTGATCTTGTAACTAAGCGTGTTCATTCAAAAAATTTCATCTGTAGCTGGTAAAAGAAATGAGCTCTTAACAATAAAGGGGGAAAAAGAAAGGCGCATATTCATTCAGCTGAGTTGAAGAAAGCACGTATTCTTTTTATTACCTACGCTGTCACTGTTTGACCTAAATATAAACAAATGACCTTCGACTCAGTCTGAGATAAGGAATTCACATTGAATGTTGATAAGTCTAGGCAGTTTAAAATAAACAAATAATTGCTGTCAGTGGCCCATTAGCTCAGTTGGTTAGAGCGTCGTGCTAATAACGCGAAGGTCGTGGGTTCGATCCCCCCATGGGCCAACTCATTTTTTCGGTATTTCATCCCCATTATTAAATAAAAAGAAAACTTATTCCGTCAGCAGAATTTATATTAAAATTGTAATTTTAAGCTGTTCTTTCCTTTTTCTTTTTCTCTCTAAGTCAGCCTTCTTTCATAATTTAAAACATTTTTAAAAAAATTGCAAAGGAGAAAAGCTATTTACAGAATTATACATAGTTGAATTAGAAGTTATGAAGCATTTAATGTATTAAAAGATTTTAATCCGTGGTTTCGTACGGCAAGCTTACTCAAATTTTCTTAAAAGTAGACAATTGTTCAAGACTTATTAGTTCTAGACATTAAAAAAAAAAAAAAAAAAAAAAATTGAGTACCATAACATTTGTTTATTTAATAAAAGCTAAAGAATCAGTCCGATGAAATATTTAAGCTAACAATAATGCTCTGCTCTGATATTAAATTTAAAACAAATGATAAATTATTAAATAAAATGTATCTCAAAAGAAATATAGCTATTATTGGTGTAAAATGAAAATTTAAAATAATTTTTTATAAATTGATCTATTCTCAACAAAATACTAAAATTAGCTTCACACGTGTGTGTCAATAGGAAAATATGTGAAAAAGCTAATATTAAAAGATTAAATTGATGCACTAAATTTGCACTATCTTTTATTTAGTGTAAAGTGGATTCAAGAAGTTAAACTATAAAATTTGAAATGTGTGTTAATTGACATTAAATTTGCATTGTGTGTCACAACCCAAATAACCAGTATGCATACTATTCAGGAGGTTAGTATAAAAATATGATTATAGGAATAAGGATGAATGACTTCGTAATTTTAAGCCTCCATCAAGCGAAGAGGCCAAAGCTTGAGCTCGCACCTCCTCTGCAAACTTCCACACCATGCCGGGGATTTGAACCCTCGTCAAATTTATTGTGTATTTCCCACAATATGGCAGATCTTCAGAGGCATTCGGGTTCGAATTTGTGACTGGACGAAAAAAACACCTATTACGAGTCTGCGACCTTGACCACTAGGCTACCGTGACCATAAATTAGTATGAAAAAGTCAGTCTTAATGCATATAAAAGGGTACGTACAGAAAAAAATATTTTAGAAAAGATTGGACCGTTTAAGAAAGCTTTCCAATGTATATATAACATTTTTAAGTAGTGAACATTTTATTATAAGTTACATATTTATTTTTATTTATTTATTTGTACTCTGAAAGTCTACAGTTATTCGGCGTCAAATGGTTGTAAGTCAAAGCTTCTCTGACAAGGTAATTCAGTCAATTTCCAATACTTAAAAATGTTTTTGCATCACCAAATAAAACTTGTAAATAGAAAGTTCATTTTGATAAGAATACCATCATAGCTCCCATATTGCATTATTATTTATTTTTATATAATTTAAGTAAAAATACAAAATGCGCGTTTAAAAAATATTAAGATAACATAAAAATTTGTTACTTCGGCAATCCTTATAGCTTGAGATTAATCCTTATCTAGCAAGTTATTGTAAACAGATGATTGTGAATAATTGAGACACTGTGGCCCATTAGCTCAGTTGGTTAGAGCGTCGTGCTAATAACGCGAAGGTCGTGGGTTCGATCCCCCCATGGGCCAAAGCTATGTTTTTAACATACGGGCTAAAAATAGTTATAATATATCTGTATAGGAATTAATATTAATTTAATTTAACACAGTTTTTTTCTGTTTTCAAAAGATTAGATCTTGTGATTTGATGTATATGAGTAAATGCTAATTGTATGCTTGATTTGTATATGTATATGAGTAATTGGTAATCTCAGAAATAAGATGAATGAGTAATGTTTAAATCTTTCTTAAAGAGCTTTGTTATTATCATTTTTATTGATTAATAAATTCTTCATATATATTATATTACACATTTAATTTATATTTCACTAGTCCTAAAAATTTCAGAAGGTTATTTCATTTTCTCTATTTAATATAATTGTAAAATAAGTTTTATTCGTAAATATCTATCTAACGTAAAATCAGTGTAAATAGTTCACATAGAGACTTTTTCGAAAATTTGGTAGTTAATAATCGCTAAAAGTATTTTAATGTCATTTTAAAATATATTCTTTTTATAGGGAAAAAAAAGGTTTATGATTCGTTACTTATTGAAATTGCTCTAATTTGTAGCTCAACGTAGCTAAGAGAATACCTTCAATGTGCATGAAAAGCAATTATACGTATATCTCTTATCTAATCTCTTTCCGGGACGGAATTTCTTAAACGAGGGTTAAGAGGTCAACGAGCTCAAAAAGACACAAAATCAAATATTGTTTTATTTTCAGCGACAACTCTCTAAATAAATCGTGTTTTCCTTCATTTACGAATATATGAAATAATTTTTATAAGTAAAATTTCTTAAGATATGTTATCACGAAAACAATGATTCAGTTTAACATTCTTATTCATGATAAACAATCACAATCTTTACAATGATGAATCTTTAATCATGTTAGCGACCTTGCTCTCGGTGTTGTTTTCGTCGAGCTGCGGGTTCGAGTCCGGATGCCGCTTAAGACTTTCCGTGTATCAGGAATGATGCACGTCAAATCTGTTGAGGTTCCAAATTTTCCCATTGGCGTTGTGCGAAATTTCATGAAGGTGGTGCTTGGTCAAGTTCTAACTAAATGGCACACTGTAACTATTTGACGAAAATCATGTAAAATACCTTTATCTATCTATTGATTATCATCACAAAATTTGTTATTAGAGTTGAGTAGCAAACGGGGGAGGGGACAGTAATTGAAAATATTTATTAAATAATATACATTTTAGATAGTTCTTTAGCACCATAATTATCAACAAAGATTTATATGTGTGTGTGTCTTCAGAGGGAAAAAACTGCAACTAACTACCATTCTTAAGAAACTTTAATAATATTTAATAGTGAAGAAATATAATAGAAATATATAAAAAATAATTGAGAAATAAATATAAAGAACAAATGTATTAGAAATATAATGAATAACTGAATGAACTTTGCAACCAACCAGATAAATGAAAGAAAAGTATTTTGAAACTCGATTACCTTCGCTGGTATGTGTGTGTGACTTGTTCCTAACCTAAATAAAAACTAGCTTATTCAAGTTGTAGCAAGTTTATTTAGAGATTTGAAAATAAAGAGAACATTAGTTTGAGACGGCCCATTAGCTCAGTTCGTTAGAGCGTCGTGCTAATAACGCGAAGGTCGTGGGTTCGATCCCCCCATGGGCCACTGATTTTTATCTTTTTAACTTACAAACAAAAATGAATTAACCACTATAAGAATTTAGTTTTTTTTTTTTTTTTTTTTTGGTTGACAATTTTTTTTTTCTACTCTCTAAGCTAAAATTTATTTGTACATATATGAATAAGGGGCAATCTCAGAAACTTGAAGAATTAATAATATTTACTATTTTCTTATAATGCGGTGCTATTATCATGTTAATTGATAAAAAATGCTTCATTTATATTTTACTAGTCCTAAAAATTTTCCGAAGTATATTTTCTCACTCATAAAATTACTGACAAAAGTTCACATAAAGTACTTTTAGAAATTTCGATAGTAATGAATCACTGAAAGTATTTTATTGTCTTTTTAAACTATAAACTTTTTGAAAAAAAAAAAGGTATTCTTATTTTCTGTAGCTGCTCACTAATATGTAGCACAACGTAGATAAGAAGATGTTTTCTGTGTGTGTGTGAAATGCAATTATTATTATTGCTTTTCTTATCTCTTTTCGGAATGGGATCTCTTAAAAGAAGGTATATAAAAGAGAACAATGAACTTAGAAGAGAAACAAAATCAATTCATAATGTGTTTTTTTTCTCTCAGCCACTTCTCTCGAATTAAATTATTCTAACATTCTTTTACGAATGTTTGAAACAAATTACATAAGAAAAATTTCTTGAGATGTGTCATCATGAAAACGACGATTTAGTTTAATATTCTTATTCATGATAAACAATAACATTCTTCACAATGACATATCTTTAATTTTTTAAAAAAATACCCTCGCGATAGCTATGATTGACACTATGATAGTCAACCATAGTGTCGTTTTATCTATTTTTAATCTTTTTATGTATGTCATATCTTTCATTATCGCTTTAACGTACTACATCGGAAGAATATTTGGCAATGTTAAAAAGAATTATTTGAATGTCACGTTTTGAGATATTGGTTATATTGCTTATATACTCGCTAGAAGTAACGTAGGGACAAAATGATACAAATAGAAACGAATTGTCTTTGATTAATTTTGTTGAAAGAAAATTACAATATAGTGGCTGGAAAACATTTTATTGCGTAATTTACACTCTACGCAACGTTGAAAGTGCAACACCAAGCCGGGGATAAAAATGACCAAACTCGGCAAACAGAGACAGAGAGCAACGAACAATGTTATCTTTATTTCGAAATGATATGCATAATACAGAGCGAGAACAGCGTCGGCTCAGTAGGTTGCAGGACTACCGTGAACGGCGATAAACGAAGCAACACGTCTAGGTACAGTCAATGAGAGCACAGATGGCATCCCGAGGAATGGCTCTCCATTCCCTATCAACCATTTGCCACAGTTCGTTTCCTGAACGCGGCAGGGCCTGCAATGGCTTCCAATTGCATCCCAAATGTGTTCAATTAGTGAAAGATTAGGAGAGGACGGTGGCCAGGGAAGCATCTGTACACCTTTCACAGCATGTTGGCTGATGCGAGCAGTGTCCGGTAGGGTGCTATCCTACTAATAAAGGGGCACCCTCTAAAGATAGGGAAGTGTCATCGGCTTCAGCTTATAATCCACATGTCATTGGGCCGTCATAGTGCCCTAAATACGAACTAGAAATGACTTGGAACCTTACGCAATTGCGCCCCAAACCATGATGCCTTATTATCGAACGGTGGGGCGTTACACAATTGTTGCCGGATTGGACCTGTCTCCTCGTCGACGCCACACTCGTACGCGGCGGCTGTCATTGGAGAAACAGAAGAGTGACTCATCTGAGAACACGACCCTGTGCCATTCTATATGCTCGAGACCCGTACCATTGTAAACGTTGGCGTCTATGCAGTGGGGGACAATGACAGTTCTCTTAACAGACGCCATGAGTGCAGGTCACTATCAACCATTGGACGGGAAATCGTTCTGGTCGATATGGAAACATCCAGGGTGTGAGCATGCGGCAGAATGGAGGTAGAAGAGATTTCAAGGTCCGCCATCACTTGTCAGCGGATGCGTCGATCCACGTGTGAAGACGTCACTGACTGGGCACCGTGGAGGCGTCCAGGTGTGTGCCAACTGAGATGTGTCGTATGGATCAACCTGTATGGATGCCTCTCGTAAAATCGTCTGTTAGAACTGCCTCCGTTGATGACGGTCTGGTATTCTGTGCTATTACGTGTGTCCTCTGAGACAATAACAAATTTTGAACGATGATTTCTAGAAGAAATAAAGGTTCGAAAATTGAACCTTTAGGAGGTTCCTTCCTTTATATCTTTTTCAACGTGGGCTGGAGAGCTGTACATTTCCCATCATTCGCATAACTCGGTGACGTGAGTCTACCCTGAAATTTGCATAATTTTCTAGACACTGCTTCTTCATGTTATATTTTCAGTATCGTGTAACGTATAAAGGAAGACTGAAAATGCAGAGCATTATAAAATAATCTGTCAAATTAAATAGTAATTCACTTTAGAAAATCGGTTTATAGTTCTGAATTCAATCAATACTTTTTTTTTTTGAATCTTTATATATTATTAAAGAAGCAAGAACCAATCGCAATAAGGGTTCTAGAACTAAATGGTACATTACAACTGCTTGTAGAAAAACATGAAAACCACCATCAACTATCTATTGATATCATCACAAAGATTGTCATTACAGTTCAGAAGAAAATGTTAATCGAAAATCTTCGTTAAGTAATACATATTCTAAATAGTTCTTTAACGTCATGACTATTAACATAGATTTTATATACAGTTAAACTACTTTCAAATACGAACATTTCCAACCTCTAAATACTTTTATTATTTGTCGAATTTCCTGCGTGTAAAAAATTTAAAAGAAAAAAATTACAACAAACTACCACGCACGTGTTACTGAGAATTTGTTTTTTTAATTAACATCTAATAACGGAGAAATGTAAAGAATAATTGAATGAATATTGCAACCAACTAGATAAATCAAAGATAAGCATTTTGAAACTCGATTACCTTCGCTAGTGTGTATGTGACTTGTTTCTAACAAAAAAAAAAAAAAAAAAATAGCTTATTCAAGTAGTAGCAAGTTTATTTAGAGTTTGAAAATAAAGAGATAATGTGTTCCCGGTGGCCCATTAGCTCAGTTGGTTAGAGCGTCGTGCTAATAACGCGAAGGTCGTGGGTTCGATCCCCCCATGGGCCATTTATTTATATCTTTTAACTTGCAAGCAAAAAGGAAGGGAAGGAAAACCGAATACACTGTTATACGAATTTAATATTAATTTAATTTTAAATTTCTTTTTTTATTCTCTCAAAATAAAATTTGCTTGTAGATAAATGAGTAGTTGGCAACTTGAAACTTGATACCGGAAATTTGAGGAATGAATAATATTTATGAGCTTCTTATAACGCGTTATTATTATCATGTTAATTGATAAAAATAGGCTTCATATATATATTAAATTAATTTATATTTCACTAGTCCTAAAATTTTCCCAAGGATATTTCTTCACTCATAAAATCACTGAAAAAAATTCACATAAAGAGCTTTTAGAAATTTCGTTAGTAACTAACCACTGAAAGTATTTTATTATCTTTTTAAACTGTATTCTTCTTGTAGAAAAATAGGCATTCTTATTTTTTGTTGTTGCTCTCTAATATGTAGCACAACTTGGCTATGCTTTCTACGTGTGTGAAAAGCACTTATTAGTATCATTTTTATCTCTTTCCTGTCCAGGATTTTTTATGCGAGGGTATAAAAGAGATCAATGAACTCGGAAAAGACACAAAACCAACTCATGATGTTTTTTGTACGACAATTCTCTAATTAAATCATATTTTCCCTCATTTTACAAATGTTTGAAGCAAGTTATATAAGAAACATTTCTTGAGATGTGTCATCATGAAAACAATGATTTTGTTTAATATTCTTATTCATGTTAAACAATCCCTATCTTAAAATTGAGGTATCTCCGTAGCATAGCGGTTATGGTCGCGACCTTGCTGTCGGTGTTGTTTTCGACGAGCTGAGGGTTCGAGTCCTGATACTGCATAAGACTTCCCGTGTAGCAGGAATGATGCACGTCAAATCTGTTGAGGTTCGAAATTTTCCCATTGTACGAAATTTAAAGAAAGTGGTGCTTGGTCAAGTGCTTCCCTCTTCACGTAATTGAGGCTCAAATTTACGAGATATGTTGCCAATAGCCTTTGTATTGCTTTAGAAGCAATATGCGACGCTAATAATCAATTAATCAATCAAAATTTATTTTTAAAAAATTTCATTTGAAATGTGTGTTATTTTAAACTGTTCTTTGCTTTAATTATTGAAATGAAACATATTTATTGTTGATTTTTTTTTTGTTTTGTTTAACTGCTTTTCAGTTTCTTGGATCAGCTTTAAATTGTAACAAGTCAATTGAAAAGTCCCCGGCCTGACATATAGATGGTGCTACTAGAATTAAGTCCATATGTTTTTTAGTTAGCCCTAACCCTCAAAAGATGCGTGTATAAATTTGACAGCTGTCGGATCATTAGTTTGTGAATTATAGCATTTTGAGTGAAGCAACTTTTGTTATTGTGAAAAAAAATGGATAAAAAGGAATTTCGCGTGTTGATAAAATATTGCTTTTTGAAGGGAAAAAATACAGTTGAAGCAAAAACTTGGCTGGATGCCGAGTTCCCGGACTCTGCCCCAGGAAAATCAACCATCAAGGATTGGTATGCTAAGTTTAGACGTGGTGAAATGAGCACCGAAGACTGTGGACGCCCAAAAGAGGTTGTTACCGACGGAAACATTAAACAAATCCACAAAATGATTTTGAATGACTGTAAATTGAATGAAATAGCAGACACTCTAAAGGTATCAACTGAACGTGTACATCATATCATTCACGAATATTTGGGTATGAGAAAGCTCTGTGCAAAGTGAGTGCCGCGCGAGCTCACTTTTGACCAAAAACAACGACGATTTGATTATTTGGAGCAGTGTTTGAAGATGATCAAGCGTAATAAACCCGAGTTGTTGCGTCGATATGTGACAATGGATGAAACATGGCTCCATCATTTCACTCCGAAGTCCAATCGACAGTCATCCGAGTGGACTGCACACGATGAACCCGCTCCAAAGCGTGGGAAAACGCAATAGTCGTCTGGCAAGGTTATGGCGTCTGTATTTTGGGATGCGCATGGAATAATTTTCATTGACTACCTTGAAAAAGGAAGGACCATCAACAGCCACTATTACATAGCGTTATTGGACCGTTTGAAGGACGAAATCGCCGAAAAACGGCCGCATTTAAAGAAAAAGAAAGTGTTGCTTCACCAAGACAATGCACCGTGTCACAAGTCAGTGAAAACGATGGCAAAAATCCATGAATTGGGCTTCGAATTGCTTCCTCCTCCACCGTATTCTCCAGATTTGGCCCCCAGCGACTATTTCCTGTTCTCAGATCTCAAAAGAATGCTCGCTGGGAATAAATTTTCGTCGAATGAAGAGGTGATCGCCGAAACTGAGGCCTATTTTGAAGCAAAGGACAAATCGTATTACAAAAATGGTATCGAAAAGTTGGAGGGTCACTATAATCAGTGTATCACCCTTGAAGGGAATTATGTTGAATAAAAAAAACTAATTTTGCCAAAAAAATGTGCTTTACTATGGTAGGCCGGGGACTTTTCAATTCACCTGTTATATGTACGTATTTAAATTTTGCCGAGTTCGGTTTCTAGGAATTGTTCGGGGACGTCTGATTATTTAGGCCTATGATATGAAAATATTTTACTAAGACGATTCGCACATACAAGGACATACAAATATTATAACAACATCTTACTCCTACTCAGAATCCACACATTTCGCCATCTCTACTACTTTACAATCACAGATCATGTGACTTTCTCTAGTTTTTAATTATTAATCTTGTGTACGATCTATACAGTTTCAGTCAATTTACTCAGTTTACTTACGTATATAATTTGTTATTTAAATGTTAATAAACACCTATGCATCACAATCATTAACAAGTTTAAAAATAATCTCAATAGTTAAAAATAATACAGTATGGAAGATATCATTACTGTGCCATTGCGTAGAAACATATACACTAATCAGTATAAATACGTATACCAATAAAACATTGCAAACGAAATAACGAATAAAAATAAACATGTAAATTTAACTATAAAAGAAAAGCATTATATACTCAAAAAATTTCATAAAGAAAGTAAATTAAACGAAAATTTAAAACGACAGCTTCCAAAATTATCAAAAAAGATAATTGGAAAAAAAGGAAAAAGCCAACTGTTGAAGAAAATCAAAGGCATGGATAATAGTATAGTTAATATTGTAACAAGCTGTAGACAGTTAGGCTGGGTTATTCTAGAATTAATTGGCGAACTGTCCCCAATAAACGAATTTTATTAAATTAAAAACGGTGATAAAATTAAATATACAATTAAACATACATCAATAGCAAACAAATTCATTATAAAATCATTTAAGAGGAAAACAAACAAGCAATCCAAAAGAAAATATAGTACTAATAAAGAATAAAAAATATTATGCAATAACACAAAAAATAGGTCACAACATAAAAAACATACAAGATCATAACAATGCATGATGTCATCGAACCAACATAATGTCAATTTATCCGCTCTAAAACCGAAATGATTAATCAAAGATAACAGTTTCATCTACCGAATAGTGTTAAAACCAAATCGAAATCTGAATGTAATTACAAAAATATTAAAAATTAAAAACTTTTTAAAGAAAAAATCATAAGAAAAAAAAAGCAAAAATTTTTAAAAATAAATAACAAATTATAATACTAAAAAATCTTTATTAAAAAAAGATTTAAAAATTTAAACTAAATTAACATTCAAAAAACTAATCTATTTTATAATCTTCTTATTTAAAATTTGTTTTAAAAATAATTGTGTAATTAGCTTTGTATATGTAATGTAGAAAGTATTCAAATTATTTTGAAAATTTAAAGGGGCATATTAAACTAATTTGATATTTCTAAGTAAATAGTTACGAAGTAAATACTTGTATAAATATTTAATTTTAAGTTGATATCAAAGATAGGAACATTATTAATTTAAAGATTGGAATTTTATTTATTAAAGAAAATTTGAACATCTCTCTTGTCATATATATTACTAATAATCCGATAATCAAAATTTTTTAAGTAAACATGTAAAAAGTCTTGTTAATAAGAAGGATAAAAGGATAAATCCTGTTGAAATCCTGGTTTGAAATTATTTTGAAAAACATAAGGTCATTAACATTCCAAAATAAAATGAATTTATTCTTTTCTATTATATTGTTCATAGAAATGTAAATAAATATTAGCAAAACTATTACTAGCTTATCCACCATGAGATATGCCTTTAATCTGTTTATATATTTTACCATTATAATAAATGTAATTTTCTTTTGAAACGAAATTAATAAGAAATTTTCTTTATTCAAGTGAAATAGAACTATTAATTTTTAATTCTTTAAAATTAACCATAACATTAATCAAATCCTTCATATGTATAGAACTAAATAAATATTCATAGCTATACATATAAATAGAATAAATCTTTTTATCATTTATACAATTAATAATTTCATTACTATTTTCAATCATTATTAGCCTTAACAAAATCGTCTGTATCATTTTGTAAAATATTTTGTGAGTTTTTACCAGCTTTATTAATGTACGTATTGAAACCATTAAACACAGTTCTATATTTAATAGGCAATTGATGAATTCGAGGCATTAAAAAGATGTGTAGAAATTTTGTAATATTTATATTTTTCCTATTTTTTGTTTGTTTGTTTTATGCTTTAATTCTATTGGTGATTTCTCTTTCACTATTAGTAACATTGATAAAATTATTATTATTAACAAAAAATGTTTTTTTATTCATAGTAACATAAAGCTTTTCGCAAATAATAGCATAGTTACCTAGGACCGTATCAATATAACAAATAATGATTGATTTCAGGGATTTTTCATAGGACCTTTTAGATCTCTAATCTTAGTGTTCTCTCTCTCTTTTCTTCTTAAATTTCAAATGTTTAAACTTTTCATTAATATAAAATTTATATTTTTTAAAGCTTCAATGGGTAAATTATATTTAATAGCCAATTTAGTTAAAAACTATTAATATTTTCATAAATATATATTTTCTCTTTAAAATAATTACAATTATTATTAATAATCATAATAATAATTATTATATTAAAGAAAAAATAATAATTAATATATTGAATATTCACACATATTTCTTAATTTCTTTTAAGATTTTATCCCTAACAATATTTAGATTACTTGTAATACTTCTTGTGCTGTAATTTTTCATTTATATATTCTTTATAATTCTTAAAGTTGTTAACATTATTGCTCTGAGGAACACAGTTTGAAAACCACTACTCTACAGCTATGTAACAGGTTGAAACCTATTATTTAGCTCTAAGGCAGGAGTAACGAATATTGTAGTTTTGATCCATTTTTTTGAAGTGGCGAAGAGCCTGAGCTAACCATTCATTGTCCTAACTTTCCCACCACGATGTTAACAGAATCTGAAGTCCAATGGAACATAATGTAGAGTTGTCCCAACAAATGGTTTTAATGGGTTCTCACTAGCATTTCCCTTTAACCAACTCCCGGGGCTATTTTACTATAATTTTTGGTATGAGAACCTCTCCTTTTGAAAAGACTGTGTATAAATTAGTTTTTCTGTATAAGAAGAGTAGTGAATAGGAGAGGAAGAGATTCATAGGAACACTGTATTGGATTAAGCAACTGTGAGGCAATGATCCAAGCATGTATACCTGGCTCTGATCCATTCACAAGAAGTCATCTGGAATCGAATTCTGATTTGTAGTCAGCTGCTTAGAGTTTGACAAATAAGTAGAATTCTTCATTATTAAGGAAGTAATTAACTTACCATTCCACATTATTAATTTAATTTTGTATTGCTTTTTCAAGTTGGAATAAAGTGGTTAAGGATTTTCTACTGGTTATTATTACGTTACAATTTCTCTTAATCAAAACTTTGAAAATTCGTTACACGATATACCTTATTACCTAAAAAAACGTACCCCAGACCGGGGGATTATTGATTACCAAGTCACTCGGATGTGATGGTTTATTAACGTCCCATTCAGAAACAACACGAGGGCTAATAGCAACGGAACTCGTAATTCTGAGCCTCGGTCAAATGACGAAGGTGATATCTGAATTGGCACCTTCTCTTCCAAACTTCCATACCCCGCCAACGGGTAAACTTGGGACCTCGACAAGATTTAACGTGCATCAACCTCATTATAATGGGTCTTTTGAGGCATCAGGACTCGAACCGCAACTCGACGGAAACAATATCGGCCGCGAGTGTGAGATATGACCACTAGGCTACATTGGCCATCAAGTCAGTTAGCCTACCGATACTTCATATGATCTACTTAGAATTATTTCATAAGATCTGGAATTAGAAGCCAAATTTCAGACTTTTGCAAAGAAATATATTCGTTTACGATTTGCAACTGAATTTGTTCGCTCCGCCTCCCCCCCCCCCTCTTTTTTTTCGTATCTGATTTCCTAAACCTCTCGGAATATTGTTAATTGTTTTTATGTGTTTCATTTTCATACATCAATAAAAAATAAATTGAAAAAGTAGGAACATTAAAGTGTTTCTAAAAATTCGTGAACCAATCCTACAATTTAGGTGAGCATATATTTCTGTTTTATTTGAATTCGGTATCTCATTTTACATCATTTCATTTCGCACAATTTATCAAAAAAAAAAAAGTATCTACCGTATGAATCTAGGAATGAGTGTATACCTAAAATGAATTCATTGCCTTTTCTTACCTAAATATGTTTAGCTAACTCTCGATCGTTCATCAAGAAATTGATCCAGTTCACTGAATCAGCAATCTGATGTTCAGCTGTTACTGCGAACAATATGTTTCAGAGCATTTTTGAGTTTGTTCACTAGATATACAAAACCATCCTTCGACTTGAAAAATTGCAGTCTAATATTTTATCCAAAATTGAAGAGAAATACTTCTTGTTGGTAAATAAGTTTCAAGTGTCAGCTAACCCTCGGTAATCCCCCACCCTTCCCAAAGATCGCCAATAGTGTTAGAGGCGATTGACAGTGATAAGTGAACGCCAGTCCCTGAGTGGAGAGTTGGCGAAAGAGCCCACTTGGCAGGTTCGAGTGGCGCCGCAATTGAATTGGCAAGTTGCCGACGCGACAGGACTCTCAAACAGATGAGCCCCAATCTTTTTGTTTTTGCTCTCGTAGCTTTTGTTCCCAGACCCCTCCCACTTTATATCAAACTAGTCAGTGTTTGCCCAGTGCCCAGTGACTGGCGATGGGGGGATTTGAGGCGGCTCTCAGAGCTGATCTGTACTTGAAACACGCCAAATGCCATCCCCTCTTCCTTTTTTTGTTCCACCCATTCCTTCTTTTTCTTCAAACTGGTGTTCAATCCCCAGACGTATATCCTTCGTGTGCTTCGAAAATCTTTCGTTCCGTTTTCGTTTCAGAGGAGACAGTGCTTTTCTGGAGAAGAAATCCAGATTGGCATAGATTTGGATTGCATTAGAGTGATTAGCCAAGATTAAATTGTAGTCCGCTATTTTAAATTGATAAAAATCGTTCGCAAATATGAAACAAAGCAAATAAATCATTCTTATGATTGTTTTATGACCCAATAAAGAAAATTGTTTTGGGAAGGGGATTTCAAAATCATAATTTTTGTTGTAATGTTGTTTCTTTCTTTGTCAAAAACGAATTCTGAATCCTTTGTCATGAACGAATCCATTATTCTTCATTTTTATGATGAAGGGTTATTATTATTATTTTTTTAAATGTAATAAATTTAGTGAAGTACTACATTACAGAAATAATATTCATTAATACATATTACAACTAATGCGAAAAATAGTTTCATGTATCTTGAAAAGATACTAAATTTGCTTTTAAAGTACGTTTTTTTTTTTAAATAAAATTTCATAAGTTCTCTTAAACTAGTTTGGAATGCTGCATGTTCTTTTTAATACTTTATTTAACACTTCAAATTTAACAAAGAAATTGTAGCTTTATTTTTGTGATTATTATAAATTTCACTTTCAGGTAGATAATTAATTTATTATTTTATGTAAATAATAATTTAGAGCTGAATGCAAATTTACGTTACAGTTTCCTCTTTGTTTTGAAATCGCTGTGCAAAATATTAAGTCTCCAGTTTACCAACCATTTTGATTTCGTGAACGTAATATTAATCAAATGGAATTTTTACTTTCGTCCTCAAATATGGACTATTCTATCTATTTGAAGACGAGAGGGTGCGCATCCACAAGAACAAAAAATAATGAAGGTTTCTGCTGATTTACATTTTTTCTCCGATTTTTAAAAATATTTTTATGCCTATTTAAATAATTCGTTTGTGGGTTTTTCAGTCTTTAAAAATATTTATATCTTTATAAAAAACAGGGAGAAAATTTAATTCCACTGAAAA
Source organism: Nephila pilipes (assembly GCA_019974015.1). Classification (NCBI taxonomy): domain Eukaryota; kingdom Metazoa; phylum Arthropoda; class Arachnida; order Araneae; family Nephilidae; genus Nephila; species Nephila pilipes. The sequence goes on along the minus strand of BMAW01064441.1, from coordinate 666,805 downwards.
TCTTTATTATTTTTTGCTCTTTCGGATGCTTTTTTGGCAATTAAATAGATAAAATAGTCTAGGTTCGAGGACGGAAATGGCCGGTAGACGGGAGCCTTAAAAGTTCAATTACATATTTTAAATCATATTCTTACTTTAAAGCATATTTTCCATTTTGAATCTGGATCTGGAATTTCTAAATTAAGATTTAGTTTTAGTGTCAGAATTCTTTGCAAATACTTAGTTCGAAAATCAGTAAGAATTCATTTCTTATAACCGAGTTATTTTACGTTTTGATAATGTGTTTATATTTTTCTAATAAAATCTATAGCAAAAATTGATTTATCTTTATTTCAATAATACTGCTATATCTTTTCATGGTCCCCCGGCAGTCTAGTGGTCATGGTCACTGACTCGCATCCTGCATTGTATTCGTCGAGTTGTAGATTTGAGATCTGATGCCACTGAAGACCAGCCGTGTTGCGAGGCTAATGCACGTTAAATCTAGTCGATGTCCCAAGTCCTGCCACTGACGTGTTCTGGAAGTTTGGAGAGGGAGGTGCCCGGTATTGTCCTCGTCACTTGACCAATATTTAAAATAACAAATTCTGTCACTAATAGCCCACGTGTTGCTTCTGAGTGCGATATCAATAAATAATCCTTTAAATACGCTCTTTCTTGCAAAGAAATAGTTTTACTCATTTTATGGACCGATGAGAGCGAGAAAAGTTGTCACTTCTCCTCATCGATATAGATCGACCACGACGTGAAAGGCCCTGTTTCTGCATTCTCATTAATGAATTTATTTTATCCCGAGAAAATACAAAGTTGTAAGAAAAGAAATGTGTAGAAAAGTGTATTGTATGGAAACAACTTAGCTTATATACTATTCCATGTAGAGCAAAAATGAGAAAGTGGGAAAATGGGCTGTCACGTGTCATGTTTGGAGCAGAAGTTCTTCTTGTAGAGGGTTGAATAAAATGAGTTCAATTGATCATAGTGATAAACTAAGGGAAGATCGTGTTTAACAGTGAAATATGGTCCTATTAAACCGATACGTCACTTTATTCTTAACAAAAAAAACAAAAAAAAAAGGGATGCGGTAGCCTAGTGGTCAAGGTCGCGAACTTGTGGCTGGTGTCGCTTTGGTCGAGTTGCGATTTGAATACTGATTCCACTAAAGACTAGACGTGTGGCGGAGCTGAAGAACGTTATATCTCACATAGCAACAAGCCCCCAAGTTGATGCGGTGTAAGAGCTTGGAAAGGGACCACCCTTGTCACAGGACCGAAAATCAAAATTATGATGTCCGTCGCTAATAGCTGTTGTGTTACTAATTGTGACGTTAATAAAGAATCAATCAATCAAAACTTATCAAAAATGTGAAAATAAAAAAATCAGTTACTACATGACATGGTCTTTTATTGTGTGATGATAAATCTAAATTTCAGTTATTCTATTATATAAATTTTTAGTTTCATTTCGAAATGACTACATTAAAATTCTCGTACTCAGTAATATTAGTAGATACCTTATTAACTTACAAAGTAAGCTTTTTCATTTTTTTATTTATAGTATTTCATACTTCTTACAACTATTTAAACCTTATCCATTACCCTTGTTGAAACGAAAATGATTATGCATAGCCACTTCATCTTTATGCTAAATGTTTGTAAATTAATTATATAAAACTGAGATAGGAACTATTTGAAATTCTTGTGAAATTTCTGTTGAAAACTTAGTGATAGGAGCTTTAAAAGTCCATTGCATCTTATATATTCTATCAAAGTACATTTTGCTCCTATTAATACTCGTATAACAATAACAGGATTTGAACTTTGATGGAATAAAAAAAATTCTTCGCTTATGGTTATGAATAATTAAAGTCACTTGACCGTGGTTCAAAATTACGAGGTCCATCGCCAATAGCCCTCATGTTGCTTCTAGCGCGACGTTAATAAAAACTAAATTAAACCAAACTAATGAATAATTAAATAATGCTTTTTAAAATAACTTCTTTCACATAATTATGCGAGCCAAAAATAAGGTGGCATTTTTTAGATATTGTTATGAAATAAAGGAGCAAATAATGATCATGGATTTAATACATCTTAATTATTATAAGAAATTTCTCTAGAAGTATGGTGAAGAGATTCTCAAGGGATGGAAAAAACTAAAAGAACAATTAAGGATGATTATAATAATTTAATCATCCTTTATTACACTAGCTGGAATGCAAACCCCATTTGTATTCGATGATTAATAGTTCTTGCAGATAGGAAAAAAAATTGCACATGTGCATTAGGATCGCCTACATATGTGAAACTCAGGAACGTCTGAAGATTTCATGAGGCCTTGGACCCCAATGCAAAGTAGACCCCGACTGCGGCTTTTTTTTATCGAATTTGGTGTATATATATGTAAAGTTCGACTAAAGCAATCCATAATAAAATGGAGTTTCATTAGAAAATTCGTTTTCTACATTTTAAATTCACAAAATCATTAATTATGTCTTCAAAATCAACTGTTAATAATATTTCATTTACAATAATCATCAAGCTTAAACTATTCAAACGTGAGTGAGTCATACGATTCCTCAATTCATTTTTGATCAATTTGAGTTTTGAAAATGAACGCTCACTACTCGCTTTAGTAATCATCATCTATAAGAAAATCCTCAATACCATTTCAATGTTTGGGATCTATGTGAATCGTCTTTTATTATACATATATGCACTCGTATAGAGTGTGTTGATCCTAATCCTACTCATTTCATCAAATAACTGTTCTTCATCTTCATCTCCGTGGTCGCGGTAGCTTAGTGGTCATGGATTCGGATTCGTGGAAAGCGGTTTTCGTTCAGTCTCAGGTTCGAGATTTGGCCGCTAGACTCGCCGTATAACCGAGGCTAATGCACGTTAAATCTGTCGGAGTCCAAAGTGTGGAAGTTAGGAGAGAGGATGCCAGCTCAGGTGTCGTCCTCATTATTGGTCGAGGTTCAAAATTACGAGGTCCTTCACCAATAACCCTCGTAATGCTTTTAGAGCGACGTTAATAAAAACTAAACTAAAATATCTTCCTCTGCATTTGTATAATTATATTTCTTATGAATCTTCCTTTTTTTTCAATTTGCTCTCTTTGCTTTTCTTCAGTTTTAGGCCATCGATGATCTGATATGACTTGAAATGTTAACATTCTAAATTCAGTTTATCCCCATAAAAATATCATTATCTTAAAATTTTGATATTTTCAGGCAAACTATTTAAATTTCAGTGTCATTCAAATTACAAATATTTTCAGTCTTAACTTTAAAAACTTCGAAGAAAGCTTATTGAAGCCGAATTGAGAACGAGACGAGACCCCGTCTTCGAGGCCCATGCCTTTAAACGTCCCTGTATGGTCTCAATCCCGCCTCCTAAGCTTAATTTGCTTACGCAAGAAAAACCATTGTCTTAAATGTTTTTAACACAACTCGTATACATTAGTATGATAACATGTAAATAAAATACCATTCAACTTGTGATAGCGATAAATTTTAAAAAAGAGATGAAACTAAAGGCTGACATATGAAATATGAAATGCTAGAATTACTTTTTAAATAGTTATAAATAATGATAATTTGTTATCTTTTATTAATACTTAAAAGTTAATTATTTGGTAAAAGTATTCGTGATAAAAATAATTTAGTTAAAAAAAATTTCTAACGCAAACAAAAAGAGGAGAAATAATTTTTAATGGGTGGATATTTATAGATAATTTTTGAAATATTTTTAAAATAGTGAGCATTTTTTCTTAATCTTTACAATAACAGGGAGTAAAAAGTTTTTCATAATCCAATTTTTTTAAATTGATTTTATTGTTAAAAATTTTTTTTACTTAATTTTTATTTTAGAGTATAATTTAAAACGAGGCATTATATATATACTTTGGGTGGAATGGAATATATTCAAGTTGAATAAGAAAGGGGAAAATTCAATTTAGATTGTTATTCTCTCTCTCTTTCTACAATCTAATCTTATTTATGAAATCAAAATTAGTTTGATACCATTTTTTTTAATTATTTCAAAACAGAGACATTTGGGCGATTAATTTTGTGGGTTATTTAAATGCAAGATAATTTTACTAACGTACATAATAATGAAACATACATATTATTCTTTAATCAAACCTCAAATATATTCAAACCCGTTTACATTTTATTCCAAACTTGCAGCGTCGCAATTAAATGGTCAATAGCGTAATAAGATTTACAGAACTGGCCACTCAATTTATTCGCTACTTCATTCGAATGGCATTAATAATACAACATTTGAAGAAACAAATCATTTTCCTCATCACCCTTTAACCCATCCAAGCCAAAACTAACACTTAGTTAATCAATTCCCATTTCCTCCTGCAAACCTTTAATCAAACATCTTTATTTTTCGCAAAAGATTTTCTTCCAACCACTCAACTCCTCTCCATTCATCACCCAAGAAGACACTGCTGCAGTATTTGTCCCGGGGACAAAGGCACAGTTCCCGCAAGACGAGAATCCGATTTGCGGTTACCGTCCGTCCAATCACTTAAGACAAACACTCTGTCGAGGGGGAGGGGCCAGCCAATCTGCCCCCTTTCCCTAGCAGAGTCCTTTCCTCTCCCAAATCACACCGTGTCCCGGAGGACCAGAGTCCGGCAGTTGCTGAACTAAGCTAATGAGTGATTAGGTCCTGCGAGTTGGCTACACTGCTGGCCCGCAGGGCACTGGGCTCCGTGATTTCATTAGCCACTGTACTATTTGCGCAAAGGGGTCCTGCTGGCCGACTGGATAGACGTGCTTTCGGTTTTGCTTCAGCTGCGCCTTGCGATCAAAACCGCCCCTGGGTTCTTGGAAGAAGGGATTCTCTCCTCATGTATCGTTTGCCAGGACAAGGAATCGTTTGGAATTCGTTATGAAGAGAGAAATGTGTAAGGAGGAATATTCGGAAAACGATTTTTAGAGGAGGGAGAGGGGTGGGGAAAGAATCAGGGTTTGCGCTCTTTTGTTGAGTGCATTAATTCGTGATGCAAATCAATTTAATATGACGCATGGCATTTCTGTGATTAAGGGCTGGAATAACGAATTGTAATGATTTTTTATCAATTTAATTATAGATAACAAAATTGAACCGAAATACATTATTTGTTGTTTAAATCTGTTCGAAAGATCTACATGGTGTAGATTTTTAAGTAGGTATATTGTGTGAGTTTTCAGAACTGTACTGTTAGATATATATATGTATGTGTAAAACAACCGTACTGAAATAAATTTATACGAATAATGTTGCTAAAATGCTATGATATTTCACAAAATTATCAGTGTATAGCAAAAACTCGAGTGTCGTGTTTGATTTATCATTTGATAATAAAATAACACAAAAGATTATACATTCTTTAAATCAGGTTTAACTCATATATTGTGATTTTGTTAGTGTTTTAACAATCAGTCAATCCATAATTTGTTAGGCGTGTACTAAATATGTAAAATAACCATTTGTAATAAATAATGTAAAGATAAAAAAAATCATTAGATTTCTTCGGCAGTTTTATGTTATGAAATTGAAATATTTTTTTCATGCCTATTAAGAAAACCAATATAAAAAACAATGAGAGAACCACTACACTTGAATCAATATGATTTAATTTTGGGGGGAAAAAACTTTAAACGATTTAGAAATTGAATAAATAAGTTTAGTTCCACTTTATTAACGTCGAACTAGAATCAATACGAGGGTTATTGGTAACGAAAATCGTAATTTTGAATCTCGGTCAAGTGACGAGGACGACAAGGTTTATATAACTTATCAACTCATTTTTTACTTTTACAAAGCAGTAAGAAACGGATCATTCTTAGGAATATATTTCTTATCATTATACTCGAACTAATCTGCTGCTCTGGCGCATTATATTTCAATACAATGATGAAAATCTGTTAATATGATGATAAATATAAATGAATCATTTGCTTGATATGATGATAAATGTAGTTAATCATTTGCTTTGCAAACTCCCTTCTATACCAAGTACAATTTGTTCATTCTTGTAAATTACATAGCAAATTTTTTACTTATTTCAAAACTTGATTTGTCACTCTATCTTTCCATTATTTCGATAACATCTGCATTAATTTTGCTCATTAAATTTTTTTATGTTAGAAATAATTTTCATCATTAAACGAAAATCTTATATATAATAGAATTTAATCTGATGTTTTTTACAAATATTGTGAGGATTTTTTTTCTGATATATTTACATATATAATATATAAGTAATACGTACGTAATGTATTATGTATGTGTAAAGATAAATGAAACTATTTTTAAGCTAATCATAATTTAAACGTTATAAAACAAGAAATAATATAAAAAATAAAGTTCATCGGTGTGTGGTTTTTTAAAGGATGCGTTCATTTACTTCGGAATAAATGGTTTTGTTTCCTTTATTTAGTTTCTTCTTTTCTTTAGTTGAATTTTTGTTTATATTTAGGATTTTTGTTTATTTTGGTTTTATAACATTTTTATATTGAAATTATCTGAAATATGAGGTGTTAGATTTGTAATAATAGTATAAACACGTTATTCTTTATCCAAAGTCTGAGACAGTTTAGAATGAATATGTCATCGATTTTGAATTTAATTTCCTGATTCTTTTCTCTTGAGGTATACTTTGTAGGTCCTGATAAGGATTTGATTTTTTTTACTTTGTTGTAATTTTTTTAAATACTGATTTCCTACTTTTTTATTTTTCAGTTGGCCCAAACTTAATATGTATACTTGAATATTATGTAATTTTGTAATTTCAGCAATTTAATAGGAGGGAGGTTACATTATAACAATATATGTTTTAAATTATGGCTAATTATTGGTAATCTAAATTTAATTTTCATGTTTTGTTTTTGTATTTTTATTTTACTATATGTTTTTGTAATATTTACAATTCAATGGTTTTAATATTTATTAATCTTAAATTTAGTTTAAATCAGATATGATTTGTAATTTATTGTCTTTATCAGTCATGATTAAGACAAATCGGTCATAAATTGGAGATAAAGTAATTTGGAATGCAGTCGCTGACTTTGGACAGAAATGCATGTTTTATGGTTCCAAACCATCCCACTCAGAAAATTGCTTTATAACAAAAACGGTTAACACCAAAACTCATTTGAATATAAGCACTAATAAATTCTACATTAAATACTTAAAAATGGTATCAATTAAAGAAATATAAAAATTCCAACTCAATTCCTCATTTAAAAGACTTACTTAGCAAATATTCTCAATTCCAAACTGTATATATATATATATATATATATATATATATATATGTGTGTGTGTGTGTGTGTGAGAGAGAGAGAGAGAGAGAGAGAGAGTATGTGTGTAATCTCCCAAGAAATAAACAATTTGAATTTAAAAATGTAATTTATAAGTATTTACGTTAGAATAATTATGTCTATATGTATAGATGAGTTGCCTGCTCACCAACTGTTCTCTTGTTCAAGTTTTCGATCAGGAAAACACATTCTTGTGAGTGTTCAGAATATTTATGAAACACAATAATCCCAAGTATTCTGCATTACATAAATTCTACGATTTATGCTATATAAATTAGATTGCTTATAAGTTTCTGTCTGTGTCTGATTCGATTATTGAACATAATTTACTAGAAAATTTAATTTTTATTTATAATGTATCCGCCACCCATTTTACATAGCATGTTCGATGTTTACCTTGGACTCAAATTTGTGTTCCCCGAATATTTTATTGCATTTTTTTTATCAGTACTATAATAAATAACTAAACTGAATAATTATAAACATACTTCAAAATTCTCTGGTAGTGGGTGAGAAATTTTAGAAGATGAAGCATAATTTGGATATCACTTCTATAATCCCTCTATAATCCGTAACTGAGAGATTCGACATCAATAGCACGTTTGGTAAAACCAATTCTATTAAGAGATATCAATCAAAATTGGTAATAAATATTGGTGCTGATATTAATAATTTATTTTTGTATGAAAATATGTGAAAAGTTTTTACTTGCTCATGAACAAGAATCTTGACAGAGAACATCAACTGTTATCATATATCGATTAAAATCTGCTGCAGTATTATTTTGTTTTAGTTTAATTTTTAAATTCCTTTTGTTTTTCAAATGAAAATTTATATCGAGTCTGTATTGCACTATATTATTAACTAAAATAGTGAGGCTGTTATGACGATTTAAAATTATCATGACACAAAAAATTATACAATTAAAAAAATGAAAAAAAAAAAATAGTTTCTTAAGTAAGTCATCCTTTTAATCTTAGAATATGTCCCCTCCCTCTTCCCAAGTAATTCTGCATACTGGCAGTAATTAAGAAAAAAAACCTATTCTGTTGTACATATGTAATAACTGCCCATTGTTAAAAATTATGAATTTTTTTTTTTGTGAAAATAAATTTTTGTTTTTAACATTCCTGGAAAATTTGATCAAAATTTTTTGCAGAACCCTTTTTACTCCAAATAAGACATTTCAACTTCATGGTATAGCTATATTTTGACGGAAAATAGACCGATATTCTACGTTCATAAAAGAATTTTTATATAACCGAAAAATATAAAATAAACACAAACTTATGACCAGGAACAACAAAAATTCTTAGCGGCCTATGGATAGCCACATATATTTTATGTGATTCATTGGAAAACCAGTAAAATAACATGAAATTTAATAATATAGTATTAATTTTGCTGATAATAAAAGGCGAAGAATATAATATGTTGAATAACATTAAACTGATAGAGTAATTTATTTGATTTACTATTAAATTCAGCCAAACAACTTTATTTTAAATATTTTTTCCTGCCGTTTTCATTTTTTTTATTTCTTTCTACTTTTATGTTTATTTACATATGCGATTAAAACTTTTTGTTCACTTACTCAAAGATAGTTCAAAAAATACCCTTGCTAAGAATGGAAAATAGGATAACTCTACAGTGATTGTTTTACCTTTTTCAAAGAAATGCTCCTTTCTGAGAAGTATTTTATTAGACGTCATTATGACGCACTTCACCTCCCAAAAAACCATTGCCGTAATTTTTCTGGCTAATGAGACCATCTTCCTTTTCTTTGGAGCAGATTCACAATAGTATCTAATTTTTTTTTAAAATTAATGTGAGGTTTATGGTGTATAATGATGAATCTAAGACTCATCAGTCGTGACAACTTGATACAAAACGACGATGACAACTCGGTGCGGCAGCAATCAAATTTTGATTGGATAGAAAATGGTTGCCAAACGAATTAATCTATGAATGAATCATATTCAAATTTGCTTTGGAGCTATTTAAGCATTCAATGATAACACCAATTTACCTTAGAAAAGCCATTAATAGGCAAAAACTGATATTTTTTGGAGTACCCTTACCCCGTATACTCACACACAAATAAATAAGAACTAAGTAATTCTTTTTGTTCAACTAAATAATTAACAAGTTTTTAACTTGAGATGTACAGCATAAGGGAGGCAAATTGAAAAAGAAAGCTCAACAAAATTGGGCAGAAAAGGCAAATTGCAAATAGATTAATTAATGAAACAGAAAACTACCGTATGTGGCGATTTGACGTTGTACAAATTAATAGCCTTCATATTGCTTCTCAGTACGTCATTACCTATCAATCAATCAATCACAATTCCATGTTAAATCCATATTTGCTACAATAGCGGTTGGCAATACTTTCTGAATAGATACAATTTAAATTCAAGCATAATATCAATATCTCCTGTTTAGAACATCAATATCTCCTATTCACAACATTGATTTCACCTTACGACTGCATCTAAGAATACGCTACATTTACTACTAGAAAATGCATTTCACTTCCATTCGAAGCTCATATTTACATTAACCACTTCGAAAAATGAATATGGGCACTCTGGAAGATTTAGAATCATTTGGACGAAGTAAAATCATACAAAATGAAGTAGCCAAAATATAAACTTATCTCACGCTAGTTTTACGAGGTTATTTGAGAAAACTCCGCAATTTAATTCCCTGCCAATGAATCAGCTTTCTTTTCCACATATTTATTTACAAGTGCCGTTGTAAATATTGCCTTTAATAACAACCGAAATCAAAGTGGATGGCTATATAATTATTAAGGAATCATACCTTTTAACTACTTTTTCCACTTGACTATTCGCCATTGATTTCTAAGCTGTGTAGCATGTGGTTACTTCAGATAAAACTACACTTAATATAAAATATGAAACTGTATTTAGGATTAGACAAATCCCGCTTAACTTTATGATGGAATCCAAAATAAGACTTCTTGTATGCAAATAGCATGTTGATCATTGTAAATAAAGTTGCTAAGAGCTGAGACGTGGAATTAAATGATATACAATTTGAACTAAAGGTAAATGTTAACTTAAAAAAAAGAATTATTAATACACATTTAGATGATTAATGAGGCTGTGGTAGCCTAGTGATTATGATTGCAAACTCGCGTCCTGTTTTGTTTCTATCGAGTCATTGGTTCGAATCCTATTGCCCCTGAAGACCCGCCGGGCAGTGGAGGTGATGCATATAAAATCTGTTGAGGCTCCAAATCCCTCCCCCCCCGTAGGCTGTGGTAAAATAGTTTGGAAAGGGAGGTACTAATTCAGGTGTCCGCCTCGTCACTTGATCGAAGTTTAAAATTGCGAGGTTCTTTGTCAATATCTCTTGTGTTGCTTCTAAGTGCGACGTTAATAAACTATCGATCAATATGACGACTAATTTTAGTTTTTTTTTTTTTCTTCTTTTTCTTTCTTTCTCTTTTTTAAAAAAATTTTTTTTAGCAAATTTAAATGTATAGCAGCTGAATTTAAAATAATTATAAACGCAAAGGTGTTTTTTTTCTTCAAAATCGTAATTATTTATAATAATCGCAAACGACTTTTGACACGTAAACATTGATGATTGAGACGGACAATTTTAATCAGTAAAACATAAAAGAGGAATAGAATTTCAACAATCATTTTGAGCTAGATGCTGAACTTCAGAAATTGTTTTGTCTGACATTTTACGCGCGCGCGTGCGGTCCTCCTCTCCCTATCTTGTGTGAATCAATCCAATAATTAATGTGAATTACAGTTTTTGCTTTTACAATAACACATTTTTAATATCAGTATAAAACCAATACGAAGGCCAATAAAGTAATATATATAACTTTCATTTCATCAAAATTACTATATGTCATTAGATTAAACAGATTAAATATCAGATTAGACAGATTGAATCCTTCAAAGCGTCGAAATAAAGGACTGATATTTATTAAGTGAATGTCAAACAATTCACTTAATAAATCAGTTTAATAATCAGTTTAAGTGAAAAATTTTGAATATTTTTCTAAACTAACTTATGGTGGCTGGCATATATAACAAAAATTTCTCTGGATATTTTTGAAATCATATCCACACGGAAGATAATGACAAATGACGCTTTATTCAAAAATCTACAGGATGACACACATAAAGCAGAGCTTGGACAATAACAGCACAAACAGATACATGGTACTTGTACAGATTAGCGACACAGATACAGGAACAAAACAGCACTTTTAAGGGCAGTCACAGTTATAACAGCAACGTTCAGTTCACCAGCTTACTAGTTCTCCTTTTGGACAACCTCCACAATAATATTCTGCTATTCCAGGGCAGGCTCCGATAATTCGCGGCAGATACACGCTGCTTCTCACAAATTCACCCGATTCGCTTTACTTCCAAGAGCCAACATATTTCTAATCGATTTCCATATTGATCTTCGCAACAAGGATTCCAAATACAGACTGATTCTCACAGGCTCTCGGCGTATTTATACCTCTTCTGGCCAAGTATGACGTAACATTGGAAAATTCAGGAAAAGTATGAAGCTTTCTTCCCTGTAGAGATTTCGACTCCCTTTCAGCACCTTCAGGAACTTTCCATTTGACACCAAAGTCGCCAGGTATCTCGTTAGTTGCCAAAATCGTCGCCAAATTTGTCACCAAGGTTAAAGTGTAATTGCTTATGCTTTCCTTGGATAACTGATGATATCTCTGGAAATGTTTCTTTTCCTTTAGAAGAGAACCGCTGCAGGGAAGAGTCCTCTAATGTTCGAGACAATGTGGGTCCGCCAGCCGGCAAAATGCGCAGGTATTTTCCCGATAGCCATGGCAAACGATAAATTGCCTAATGTAACACCTTTTTATTTCTTTAGTTTATATATCTTAAGTTACCAAGGCAAGTAGTTCTAAATGAAATGATCATTCTTTTCATGAAATGTGTTTTATTTTAGGAAATGTTTATATTAATTGGCTTGTTGAGTCGTCGCCAAAACGAAAAATTTGATATTGACGAAAAATCTGAAATGTACGCATTAAAATGACAATGGGAGAGGAATATTACTTTTATCTTCTAACTTTAATCTTAGACATTTTGAATGCAACTTTTATATATCAAGGAAAAAAAATCTTCGTATGAAAACTTTTAAGCCCTCTTAAGAATACGAAGATCATCAATGTACCTTTCGCGCATTGGAATGTCTGGGTGCATATCATCATCACTTACAATTATTTTCGTTCTGGAATTTACGTCCTCTTCATACACAAAATCGTCCTCTGCCATCCATATAGTTACTGATGCAATACTTTTTAAAAGCTTGAACCACCATTTCAGGTGAAAAATTTTTTTGTTTCGACTTATACATGGGATTTGAATTTTGGATAGATTTTTTAAAAAAAAAAAAAAAAAAAAAGAACCTATCCTCGGCTTACACGTGGATCGACCTATTTCCGGAAATATACAGAAAGTATATTACTTTTAATGTTGACAGCTTAGTTCTCTTCAACTTACGTCACTCTAAAGCTACACGAGAACTATTGACAACCAACCTCGTAAATTTCGAATTGTAGCTATAGATGGCGAGTTTCACTCATTCCATTTTTAGTTACTCTATTTTGTAAGTACCCTTTTAATTCGTTCTATCATATTTTCAGTAAGCTCGCGTTCATTTCTAAAGTAGCTTACGCAAATGTTCAAAGAGTTAGATCGAATTGTATTTTCTATTTTAGTTGTTAACTGCTTTTTAGAATGCAGTCAAAAACGATATTGTCGCTTTGAATTCTATTACTTCCTGATGAGGATTATTGTCAATTGCAGCTCTTATCTGCAGTGGTGGTGATTGAAAGGTTAAAAAGATTTTTGACACAAAAGAAAAAAAACGAGGAAAGAATGGGGAGAATTTAAGGAAGATAGAACACAAACACATAATTTTAAAATTTAGCTAAAAATGGTAAATTTTTGACGCTGAGTGAAGTTGGACAAGTAAGCAAAAGTTGTCAAGTTAATACTTATTTCTCTATGGTTTAGCTTTAATACTTGTAGCGTAACTGTAATCGGTCTCTTTTTTAAATTTTGATTAATATTATATACAATATAACTTTTATCAAATGAACAGTATCATATATGTATTGCAATTGAATAGATGTATTTCGAAAAATCAAAAAATACCAGGGATAATTTCATTAGAGCAAGTATGGCTTGTTTAATATAAATACTAAAATTATTATTTGAAGCAATCTAACCAATGAATGCTGTGGTGCTTTACGAAACAGTTAGCCGCGACGCACATATTTAACAACCAGGCCAAGATGGATGGTATTTCATTATGTATACATTTCCGTAAGTAAATATTTTAAGAATTGAAGAAATGAAAAAAAGAAAGATATTTAGGTGGTAAAACAACATGGTTTACACAGCTATTTTGCTTATAGTTCCTAGCTTTAAGCATAAAAATGGAACAAAAATTTAAAATTTTTACACACAAAAGAGGGGGGGGGGGAACAACCGGCCTCTTTCCTACTCCTAATCACCACTATTGTGGTTAAAAGCATTTGACTTTAGATTCAGGAAAATATTTCTAAATTCTCGAATCACTTTGTCGTAAATTGCACGATCTTACTATCTATTTGACTTAAGTTGCTTAATCGTATAATTTACTTCAAACTAAGGATTAATAGTATTATACTCCCTCAAATGGAAACTTTGTGAGTTTATCTCGTTAAATAAAATAATTTCTTTAATGCTACCTACATTAATGTATGAATACAACTTTAGTTTGAATTCTTAACATTGCGAAAACTCAGTCCAAACTCGAAAGGATTTCATCTGACATGGTACATCTCTTTCTCGACTTCCACAGTTGCAAGTGATGATATACATAGCCATTTTTTTAATAAGCCTGAACTTCGATTATATCACTCAACGTCCTTCGGTGGAATCGGGATTCGAAACAGCCCTTGGAAATGGATATTACAAATGAAGAAGATCGTTTTTATCACCACTAAGCTACCGTGGCCCTTTTTAGCAAATTAATTTAATGTTGATACCCGACATTTATTTCTAAAAATTGTTGCAAGGATTTTTACACCTAGATAGTTTTGTTCTTTTATAAATAAGGGTATTCAAAAAATTCATTTTTATGTATAATTTATTGAAAATCTCGATTCTGAAGAAGAAAGTTCAATGACTTTATGAGGCCCCTTATTTTGACTTAAGAGTTCAATGCCTTATTTTAACCTGAGAGTTCAGTTCTTATGAGGGTTCATACTCACACAAGACGGGCGAAGAGCCAAACCGTTCTCGTTATTTAACTGAATAATTTATAAGCTCTCAGGTAACAAAAGTATGCCTGATCTTCAGTCTAACAGAAAATTATTTAAAAGAATTGGAAGAAGATGCAAGTTCCTGCTAAATAATTCACGAAGCTAGAAATTATCCCTAGTCTAAGATAATCGGACTAAAAGTTAAATCTACACTAGTTACAATAGTATTTTGTGATATTTTCTCTAAAGGAAAATGTACAATTAACAACATCAATCTTCCTAGTTCGGCATCATCAAATACTTTGTTTCACATCATTATTGTCTCTTTCTGATTACGTTTGAGAACGTTATATGCTTAGCATGAGAATGCTGTTTGATTCCAATATATTGCATTATCAATAATTCGGGAAACGAGCTTGTGTTCTCTGGATGAAGTAAAATCGATTGATTAACATAAAACCAAGACAAACAAAAAGTTCTAAATAAAAAAAAATGTTTCATACAAAGTTTTGCAAAGAACAGATTTATCCATCATAGGTGCTAACTTTTTCTTAAATAAGTATCACCTTATTCAATTAAATATTGGAATTAAAGAAAACCATGTGATAGCGTACCGGACAATTGATTGATTGACCACCTCCTTTTCTCACTCATTTACACGGGATGCCCAGAAAAGATATTCAGAAAGTACTTTAATTTGAAATGTGTTCGGGGATCATTTAGTCATGGACTAGAACAATAGTCCTTTAGGGGGGCTAATAAAATTAATTAAAATTTGAGCTAACATGATAATTTCTCAGCAGGTGCAAAGTACTTTATTTTATCTAAAATCTCGATAATCTCCTTAGATTTTAGCGAGAGCAATGCCTTTTGATCATTTTTAGTTTCTATTGATTAGGCTAGTTAACAAAAAAGTCCGAATTTGGCCCAAAACAAAGTAAACAGAGTTAACAGACAGCCTGTTAAAAGCAAAGAAAAAATCAATTTCAAACTAACGAAGCTGCAAAAGTAGGACCACCCCCTTCTCAACCTTACTCATAAATAGTTTCTAAACCTTCTTTTTTCTGACACAATTCTCAAAATCATATTTTTGATTCGTTATGGTTGAAAAAAATAGCGCGTTTTCTCCTGGGAAATTATTCTTTCATATCTATATTTTTACCATTTTTTCTCCTCAATTATGAAATTCTACTGTAGAGGTAAGGAACCTCTAATTTTATCTAATAGTTTTATCTTTTATCTTTTAGTTTTTCAATTCCAGAAATATTTCAGGAGCATATAGTGATTGATTTTTCGGTGGAGATGTGATTGACTTGGACAAAAAGAAAAAAGATAATAGCAATTTTTCGCATTTATATCTAATATAAATAAGATGAAGACGTCTTCTTTGAGAACAATAGAAAAGCGTTTAAAGTTTTTTTTTATCGCATTTTTCATTTAGATCATGCGTCATTTGTCATTGATGATAAAAGAAGTAACTAATATGCTTATGTTGACTTTTTGAACAAAATATTTGTAAAGTCTCATCCTCCTCTCCTATCTTCTACTTTTTTCATACTTTCATAGATGCTGGAATATTTAAGTATAGAAAACTACTTTTTTTTAAAAAAAAAAATATTTAGATGAAACAAATGCAAAGGAAATTTGAAAGCGCTTCTTAAACTTACAAAAAGAAAAAAAAAACACTTCACGAAGATTTATATGATTTATTCAGAGATTCGAATTAAAAAGGCGCCCAATTCCATGAAATTCTACTGTATTTAAAAAGAATTAATCTAATCACGTTTGTTTTGCATTCAAATCCTTAAAATAATTTGAAAGTTTTCTTAAATACGTAACTGACAAAGATTTTTTTTTAAATGACCTACCCCTTTCTCTTACATTATTGTCAAACATAGTCGCTACATGAAATTTTATGATCAACTCCTTTATAGAATAAGAAAAAACCACTGTCCTTATCCCCTTAGTAAAAAAGAAATGGATAAAAAAAACGTACAAAACACGGGACAAAGGATAGCCTTATTGAGGCACAAAAAAGCAAACCTAAAAGCAAAAGAGGAACTGAAGCGGAAACAAAAGCAAAATCCAGCACCAGTATAAAACTTTTAAAATTCCTCTCCCACCAAAAGCAGCAGTGGATACGCGGTCCCCCACCAAAACCTGGGGCGGCGACACAGGGCGGAGAGGAGGGGCCCTACGCCACTGGGGAAACCGCTGATTGTTTGGCTGGCGACCCGTCGCTTTCCATCGTCGATGATTTTGGCCCTGGGGGGCCCAAAGGAACGGTCTACAGGATGTGTCGATATAACGATTCCTTCGCTACAGTTGATGCGCCACACGATAGATACCTTACCGGAGGTTAGGGCTTCATTTTGGAATCTTAGAGGAGGGCCTCTTAAGGGAGCAAGGCCCCGTTCTGGATTTCTTTTGGGGTTGGTTGGCGTATATAAATAAGTGTGGCGATCGATATCGAAAGGGTATTTTACCAAGAAAGTATTCCTTTTCTTGTACGGGTTGAAAAAATAGAGTTGCAATTATAAAGATTTGGGTAATGTAAAAGCGAGGGGGGAATGCATTTCCCCTCTCTTTTACATTAGTGCGTTAAAATGCTCTAATGAAAATATATTACAGAGGGATTTTGTCTGTGATATATGGGAAAAAAATCGTTTGTTTATAAATGAGGAATGGTTTAACGTCATTTTAAGCAGGCATACGTGTAGTATATTGATTTGAAGTATTACATGTTTGCTTTATATTTTGAATTTCTAATACTGTCTTTTGAAAAGGTTTGCTGATTTAATAAAAAATGAATTACGAATCCAGTGATAATATATTTCCTTTTAGCGCAATTAAAGTAAAAGATAAATTATTGAAGAAGAAATTAATTGCATTAGAATTATACGAAGGATATATATGTGTGTGTGTGTGTGTGTGAACTTATTTTTTTAAGAAAATAATTTAATATTATATTCATTTTTTCCCTCTGAAAAGCCGGTTTTAAATGATATTGTAAAAGTGATAGATTCTATGTAGATTATGAGTTTGAAATTCAAATACATAAGTAATACTTTTTAAGAGATTTGTTAAAGTCTTTTATTTTGTATTCGTTACGTAATTTTAGCTAATTATTATCATTGTTAAATTTGTATATAACATGTATTTTATTTACAAATAATTTCGGAAAATGTATTCACTCGAAAGTTTTCATTTTGAAATAAGCAACAAATATGCGAAATACTGCATGTATCATTATGGTACATCATTTTCAAGGACTATTGTAATTAACGATATTAATTTTATTATGGATTATTATTATTATTAAGATGTATAATTACTAAGGATTATATAATATAGGGATTTTTTTTTTTTTTTTTGATATTTCTATATTAAAGATTCTCTTAGTTACACTCGTTACTAAGTTACACTCGTCAGATAAGTTCCTAATAAACATATTTTCTACAAGATTAATCCACTTGCATTTAATATTCTTCTTTTCAAAATAATATTGAATTTATTAGATGATAAGCTCTAAATTTTTAAGTTAAAGTATGAATGTAATATTTTAACGCTATAAACCTACCATTTACGCCGTTTATTAATTATCCGAAAACGATGTGCAAATGAAAACGTCATAAATGAAATCATTATAAAGCCGTTTTAATTAAGGACCATTTATCCCCATTATCAAATATTTACATGCCTCTTATTAAGATAGAAAAGTTTTAAATAGAAGCTAAACAAAAACTCAGTGGAAAAAATATACACATTGTTGTAAATAAATTGCACCTAACTTATTTTCAAATGATACTTGAAAGTAAGTTAGTACTTACCAACTAAAAAAAGACTTGGTATGACGTAGTAAACGGAGCGTGGGTATGACAAAATTTATTGGTAAAAATACAAAATCATTACAACTCTCAGTAGGATGTTAGGCCGCTATTATTTCAAATGCATTCTGACACATGGAGTTTTAGACACTTTTAAGGGTGTCTTAACTCAACTCATCCCATGCAAAGTGAACTTTGGCATGCAGATCTTGCAAATTTTGTGGTCGCAGTAAAGTCTTAACTAAACAGCCTATAGCATCCTATAAGTTTTCTAAGGGTGACAAGTCTGGCGATGATGCAGGCCATAAATTTGCTTGAACGAGCATCGCCGCTTGGCGATGCTCGATTAAGCCAAACTGTCTTGTGTAGTGTCTGGGGTTGAGAAGCAACCTTTTGAGATGTCACCAGTATGAATGCGAGTGTTATCTTGTTGAAGTAGGGGATTTGGATGGGCGTTCACTAAATGAATCGTCATTGATCAAAGAAACTCTAAAATGAGCCATTGGGCTTTCAAAATGGTTCTGATGAAGACCAGCGGTTGATCGGGGATCGAACGATATCTCATCACCCAATATCATTATACTTTACTGTCTGGATGTGTGATGAGTGACAGCAAATCATCAATCGCAGCGCTATCTGCGTTGCCCCCCGCCACACCGGCGCGGTGATCGTCCTCACCAAGACAAAAGTATGATTCTAAAAATGGTCCGCTGACATTCCGCATGTTTCTATACTGGTCTTTTGTGACACAATTACAGTCTGGTATCACGCAACTGGCGTTATTTCCATCGAATCGCGGGTTCATGTCCAGATGTCAATGAAGACTCTCTGGGTAGTGAGGCAGATGCACGTTAAATCAACTGAGATCCCAAGTCTTCCAGTTAACATGAAGAGGAAGTTTAGAAAGGGACGAACCAACTCAAGTGGTCCTCGTCATTTGACCGAGGTTCAAAATTGCGAAGTCCGTCGCAAATAGCCTTCGTGTTGCTCCTAAGTGCGATGCTAATAAAACAATTACAAACTTTATGGAAAAGAAAGAAGACAACTAGAATGCCTGGGTGAGTGATGTTCGTACGTAACTGAAGAAGATAGGTACTGTACATAACTGAGTTGAATTTATTATAGAAAAATAATTATGAAATATTTAGTAATGTTCTTAGACGTCCTTGTGAAGACGCTGCTTCACTTCAAGGTGCCGCTGCGCGTATTTCGGAAACCACTGGTTTTATATATTATTTATGACTCTTACATACCTATATTCAGTAGTTTTAAAGATGAAATTCGTAATTTAGTAACGTAAAATATGAAATAAATAAAGGTAAACGAAGTGTTGTTTGAAAAAAAAATGATTCATTCAAGACACGTTATGGAACGACATAGATTTATTATTTTCAAATAACAATATTTATAATGTAATATGAGCGATTAGCGAGATGTCAATTATATATACATACAATACAAATCAGTCGCTTGTTCGCGTCAATCAAATTAAATGCGAAACAAAAGTCAAATTCCTTGGACAGAATTTGGGACTTCGTCGACATCACATAAATAGTTTCAAGACAGCTCAGTACTATACAAATATATTCACAGGCCTTTATTAGTTTAAAAAACATTTTCTCGTGAATGTAAACACAAATTATTAGTCTGTTGCTGATAGGAGATTCGAGATAAATATAGCACGCAGTACATTCACTGCATGCAAAAAAAAAAAAAAAGACATATCAAGTCATAGCATTTAAATGTACTCCAGGCTCATATATGAATTACAAAAATAATTGGAAGAAATTTAAAAAATGTTTCATATCTTGAATTTTTTTTTTTTTTTTTTTTTTAAAATTTAAAAAAAAAAAAACTTATAAGAATCAAGGTATTTCCTATAAATTCCAAGTTAACTCTATTTTTGAATGATTTTTGATTAAGTGGGGGGTCGTAACATTTATTACAAATGAAGCTACTTCTTTTTAATGGGTTTTCTCACATTGTAACTTTGTCTGGGTCAAAATTTTAAAAGCTTTTTTCTCATATTTTTAAGAACTCATTTGAGCTGAAGTTTTCTGTACACGATTGTTTGGGGTGACAATACGATAATTTAACTATACTTAATGTAAATTAATCGATTAAAACTTCATTTAAATAATTAAATTTTACGCCAAATTTCTCGCCAAGTTGACAAATCCGTCAAAACAATAAAAAAAAAAAAAAAAAAAAAACGAAACAAATGGATCTATGCAACATAGCCCATTCAAATTGTGTATTTGGTTTTGAAATGTATCGGCAATTTTTAATGCATTTTCAATTCTTTTACTTCTTTTGTAAGTCAATATTCGTTCACTTTACTAAAAATTCACTGAGCTAAAAATTTTACACACATTTATTTTAGATGATATATTTAATAAACGTCAAATAATAAAATAAATTATAAAACTAATTATTGAATAAATTCAATTTGACTCAACGTTCCCTTTTGCTCTTAAAATTTAAAGTATAAAAAATTATGTTACACAAAGTTTGAAGTTTGAAAGAAAACCCATGTTCAAAAAAAAGTTTTTTTTTACCAGTGTTATTACAAAATACATTAACGGACAAAAATTGTCAATGAGGAGTTAATATAATAGAATTTTGAATGCATTTGAAAGCACTTAAACATTTCTTATTGCAAAAAATATTTGCTAAAAATTTTGGTTTAATTAATTTCCGATGATACTGTCGGCTATTTTTATTCAATTCAATTCAATCAAAATTTATATCTGTTCAATTATGATTAGTTCATATGAAATCTAATTAAGCTTCATCAAGTAAAATCAGTTATGAAAAATGAAAATTTAAAAAAAATTATGATTATTTTTTTAAATCTAGATTTTAAAAAAATTTAACTATGTTTTAATTTAACTAACAGCTTATAATAAACTGTAGAATTTAATAATATACATCACAAAAATGGAATTAGAAAAAAAAACTTAGAGTTATTATATTATAGTGAAACAAAAAAAAAATGAGAACAAAAACTTTAAGCAGATAAACAACGAAATATTTTAACTTTACAATGAAAAAAAAAAACAACCAAATGCCTTTCTTTGCATAAATTACACATGTAATTTGTTTCATAAGTTCAAGCGAGTCAGTATGTCTGCAAAATATATTCAAGAATGAAAATGCTTTTAAAAGCGTTTCACACATCGATCCTCAATATTCATGATATGACGACAAAAGCATACTTTTCACCTTCATTTCTTAATGAATAGGAACTAGTGGTTTCAAGAAAAAACAAGTATAAAAGCGTCACCGGTAATATACGTTAAACTGTACATTATGCACTTAACAATACAATTATGTACACTGAGAAAATATTGCGCTGTTCACTGGATATGCTATTTATAATCTTTGAAAAAATATGAAATGACTTTTGAGAAGTAGTAAAAAGGAATAAAAAAGCTTATAACATTTAATTAATAAATCATATTTCATTTATAATTCAATTCATATTCAGTTCTGAATAGTTTTCATAACTTTTGAAAATATGAGCCCTTTTCTTTGAAAGTGGTTTAAGTCAATTTTATATCATATGGAGATATTTAAATGTTGTATTTGAATGTTTTGAAATATATTAGCATATTTAATACACTCTCATTTCATGTTTTTCAAATATTAAATTGTTTCAAGTTTATAATGGGATCGTCTTAAAAGTATTAGTTAAAAGAAATTTATACTTATGATGGCCTTACATCACTTTCAAAGTCAACAAAATGAGAAAGTCATATATTTACTAAAAGTTAAATATGATATTTTGATTGAATCGAACCAATTTTTTCAATGAAATGTTTATTTATTAGGTCAAACAAAATGAATAAATAAATAATTTTTTTTCATTCTTCCGGTCATTAATTTAATGCCATTTAAATTAATTATAAATTTTATATATTAATATGTGCTATTTTTAACTTTTGGCATTATGAGAAAGTTTTTGAAAATATTCATGATGTTATTGGAGGAGTATAAGGTAATAGATCCAGGATATCGTTGAAGCAGAGAAATTGTGTTGAATAATTTTTGAACTAAATATTATGTCTTTGCGGAAAAAGTGGACTTACACCACTTTCAAAGTAATTAAATTGATAATTTCATTAACTTTGCAAATCGATATTGATAAAATGATGAAAATTTTGTAAGATTTTTTTAAAGAGAGAAACCGTTTATAGACAAAAAGCTCATAGAAATTACATTCACTGTTACCATTACCTAATTTTTGTCAAAAATGAACTTGCGACACGTTCTCAAAGAAAACGGCTCATATGTAGAAACATTCAAAAATTAAAATCTTTAACTTACAATGCATTCGCAAAAAGGATGAACAATATTTAAATTTTCTTTTGATAGTATATAAATTTACATAAAAATGAATCAGGCTTAAACTGACATAAGCACTAAATGTATAAAAATATTACATGAAAAATGGGAGCATTTTTAGTACTGTATTCCACCCGGTTATATTGTTAAAGCACTTTTAAAATAAATTTAAAAAAATAAGTCTATATATTTTATGTAATTAAAATTTACTCTTCAGTAATAATAAATTAATTGAATTGTGAATATTTACCTCAGGATTGCTTATTACTGTGAAGAGTTTGGTTTTCTTCTACAAACTTAAATAAAGAAATTCTAATCCGTTTTTCAGATTACATTTGGCTTCTAATTTAATGTTTTTATACATCTTTTTTACTATACCTAAATAAATATAACGATATTTTGTATTATTCTGGAAAAAAACGTTTACAGAGTTTAGTTTATTTGTGCAGATTGCATCTTAAGTATTGCAGTTAAAGTAATAAAAACGAATATCATGAAATTATTTCATTCAAGAAATTTTTAAATTTTTAGAGTGATGAAAAAATAATATAATTTTGTCTCATTTTTAAACTGAAATTCAATTTTTAAGCCATTACAATCAAAGGAATATTTGATTTTTGAATATTTTTTTCTTTCAACAAAATATGAGTATAATCTATTATTAAAATAACTTAAGCGTGAAAAATATCTGTTATAAAAATAAATTAATAAATCATCTGTTTAGATATTATACAACAGTTATATTGAAATGTTTCAGATTTGTAACTTCAAATAACAAGCTGCTCGACGATCGCACATGTTCACTTTCCTTCTCTCCTCTTCAAAAATGCGAACTTAAATTAGAATGCACGCAAGAGATCATTATAGGAAGGAGATTTCAAAGTGAAGCACTTTTTCTCGTCAATGAAAGAACAAAAAACAAAAAGAGTTTGTTTCCTTGTCCGTGTCCACTTTGGAGTTGGTCCACTTATTTTGATTTTTCATCCAAACCGAGTGGACCTGAATTATTTGCTCCAGCCCCCTCCGAAAACAGTGGTTGTGGGCTCAAGGTATGTGGTGAATTTCTGAATGTTGCGTTTCTTTGTGCCGACGGAGGTCTACCTTCCTCTGGAAGGCTCTACCGCAGATCTCGCAGGCAAAAGGCTTGAAGCCAGTGTGCTTTCGACTGTGGGTGATGAGGTTCGAGGATTGGCTGAAGGCCTTGCCACACACTGCGCATTTGTGAGGCTTTTCACCTAGAAAAGAACACGTCACACAAATTAGTGATACCAGAGATAAAACTATCTGTATATGAATTTCACTAAACACATATAGTACAGAAATCAGTGTTATTTGTTTACTGACGAATAGAAATTTAAAGTCAGATATACATTAATGAAATGGCAATGATCGTGTCAGTATGTATATTCTATATCAGATTAGATCAATTGTGGTAAAGCTGTTTTCTTTCCTCTAGCAAATGCTACGAAGATAGAGATTGCTTGAAATGAAATTAAATCTAGTTTTGTACTATAACTAATTAATAAAACCGAAATACAAAATTAACATAATTCATGATTAATATATATCTTCAGATATAATATTTATGGAATAAATAAAAAGCTTGAGGGATTATATATATAAAAAAGATAGTAATCTTTTTACTACCTTATCTAAAAGAGGCTTTTAAAGAAGAGACTTTTAAAAGAGACTTAAGAGACTTTTACTAAAAATCTCTTTTCTACCTTAATATTACCGACTTTCCCCTCTTGGTTGATTTATTTATAACACATGTATATATATCCAGAGTTACAAGTTACATATGCATCTTTTCTATCCCCCAAAATTATGTCCCTATTTAAAAGCTTTAATTTGATTTGGAAACAAGCTTACTAATCACTGACTTCCTAAATCATCGGGGCAAACAATCACAAGCCACACACACACATGTTTAAGAGAAGGAGAGAGCATAGAGCACAGGTTATGGTATAGAGAGAAGAGACATGGGTAAAGACTGTCTAATGAATAAACTAAACAGAATTTTTGAGAAAGACTTCTGGAGAAAGAAATATATTTTTAAGCAATCAGCTGAATGTAACTATTAGAGAAATTTTAATTGTACAAAGAATTAATCAATTTTAGATTTACCAATTGATGCATTAAAGTTACTCCTAATTTAAAGTATCGATAAAATCATATAACACCTATTCTAAAAAAAGAGAGAGAGGAGAAAAAGAAACTGTATCTCTGGACGCCTCCCACACAATTGAATTCAATAATAAATCAGTAACTTCCCTTTAAAGTTAAAAATACCAAAATAGATGATGGCCCATGGGGGGATCGAACCCACGACCTTCGCGTTATTAGCACGACGCTCTAACCAACTGAGCTAATGGGCCGTTGGGAACAAATGCTCTCTTTATCTTCAAAAATCTAATTAAACTTGTTACAGCTTGAATAAGCTAGTTTTATTTTGGTAAAAATAGGTCACACACACACACCAGCGAAGGTAAGCGAGTTTCAAAATACTTTCCTTTCACTTCAATGGATGGTTGCAATATTCTCATTCAATTATTCTTTATATTTCTCCGCTATCAAATGCTAATTTTTTTTTAAAAAAAAATCTCAATAACATGTGCGCTGTAATTTGATGTAATCTTCATCCTCTAAATTTATGATAAAACTGAAATTCGACAAGTGAAAAAGGGATTTGGAATGTGGAAATGCTCGCATTTGCAAGTAGTTTAACCATACATATAAACTATGTTAATAGGCAGGACGTAACAGAACTATTTAAAACGTATATTATTTAACAACTATTTTCAATTTGTTTGCTTCTCAACTCTAACTACAAGCTTTGTTATAATGATCAATGGATAGTTGATGGTATTTTATATGTTTCTCGACAAACAGTTGCAATGTATCATTTAGTTCTGTAGCCCTTATTGCAAGTGTGTGGTTCTTATTATCTTTAATAAAATATATTTAATACAAAAAATTGATTGAATTTAGAATTAAAAACCGATTTTCTAAAGTGAAATTACTTTTTAATTTGTCAGATTATTATATACTACATTGCATTTGCAGCCTTAGTAGAAATTATGCAATAAAATATTTACCATCTTCCAAAAAGTATAAGACTTTTTTTTATTTAATATTTTTAAATAATTTTTCCAACCTTATTGTTTCAAGAAATTACGGACGTCATTATTATTTTCCGATAATGAACTTTTCCATACCTTGTCGTTTTCAGGCCCATGACTCTTCCTGAATTTCTCCTAAAACCTGGCCTCTAAGGTAA
>BMAW01064441.1:571637-635422 GCA_019974015.1 Nephila pilipes | reverse complement strand
TTCTCTGGTTTATTCATGGGGCTTCTGCCTGCTCACCGCCCCAGCTCGCTAGACATCACTCTTCCCACGTTTTTTGTTTATTTGTTTGGTGGTGATATGCGTCGAGTGTCGATGCCGTGAGTGGTTTGCGTCTTGGGTTTCAGAGGGATTCAAGTGTTGCATTTTCTGGCGAGAATCAATTGAATTGTTTGAGACTTGAATTTGGATGCATTTCAGGAGAATTGTTCAATGTTTTTTTTAATTTTTTTTCATTTATATAGCTAAATGTGTTTTAACTTTGAGGCTTCTGATCGAGATAAATGGGGAGAAAGAAAGAAAATAAAAAATATATATATCAAAGTTATTTTTTAGAGAGATAAGAAAAAAAAACTAGTACTGCATTTTAATCTTTTCACATTTGGCACATTCGTCATCAAAATGTCCAATTTTTTAAATAAAAATGTAACACGCCTATCCACAAAATGATTAAAATTTTAAATCCTGGCTTTGCTTTTTGTTATACAAGACTAGATAAATATTTATACATAAAAAAACAAATGCAAATTTTTATGTAATATGGGATAAGTATTAATATGATACTTTTAAAAAAGCTACATTTTAATGTTTATTATCATATTCTAGCAATTTATTTTACGATTCATAAATAACTTTTTAACATCATGGTTTTTAAGAAATTATTATAATTAAATATTCTGTAAATTTGTATCTCATTAATAGTACTTAAACTTAATCATTTTTTGAATTTTGGGAAGACAAAATTTCTTAATAATGTCATGATTTGTTGATGTTTCGTTAAGTAAGATGAAAAAACTAAATACCTTTTATAGATTAGATGTATCGAAATTTTTTTAAAATTTATATACAAATAACTTATTACAATTAATATATATTATCGCATAATGTATAACTTTTCATTATAAACATTATTTAATAACGTAACTCTAACCTTTAACTGAATGAGATAAAATGGGGATGAATTCGGATATATATGATATTGTGTGAATAAGAAATACTTGTTCAATACCTTGCGGTATCATTTTAATATATTACACCTATTGATTTAGGATTTTTTAAAATAAAATCTGCAAGCAAAAGCGTTTATTGTATTACATTAACGTCATTTTTATTAAATGGTATTTTCTAATTTCTGGATTAATAACAAAATGCTAATAACTACCTATAATTGCGCTCATATATTATGAAATTTGAAATACAAGTATAATCTCAATTAATATTCGCATATATTAAATATAAAATTATGTTTCAATTTAGTCAGTAAATTAAATAATTAATCTATATTTAAATTTTTCATTGTAATGAAACATATGAAATATTACCCCAGAAATTTTAAAAATGTTTAAAAACTAATGTGTTATGATATTCTAAATATATCGTATGCATAATACGTAAGTATATATAAAATCAGATAAATATGATTTTCGTTATTTAATATTTTTTTTGTCTATTTTATATTATTTACTTGATTTACAGTTCTATTTACATTGACAATTAAAAATGTCTTTTATATAGAAGTTGAGAAGTTTTTTTGATATTTCCTGCATCATTTTATGCAATTTTGTGTAGCCTCTTTCGATTTTTTTCATACTATTCAGCAGATTAAATCCTTCAGTGCACATATTTCTTCAATAATCCCCTCTGATCCAGTTTTCATATATCTTTATTAGAGAAACATCACCTCATTAAACCAAAACGTTAATGTATTTATATCCTTTGGCCGTGGTAATCTATGGTCATGGTCCTAACTCGAGGATGGCATTGTTTTTGTCGAGTTGTGGTTTCAAGTCCTGATGCCACTTATAATTCCGCAATGCGTGTTAAATCTATCGAGGTTCCAAGTTCTCCCATTGGCGTAGTGTAGAAGTTTGGAGAGGGCGGTATTAACTCAAGTGTCATCCCGGTCATTTGACTAAGGTTCAAAATTACGAGGCTCGTCGCCAGTAGCTCTCGTGCTGTTTCTCATTGCGACGTTAATAAACAATCACTCATATCGAATGCTTCCTCTTTTTTTTTACTTTTCAAACATACAAGAATGTGATTCTAAGTTGCAGCAATTTATTTTTATTTATGTATTTCATTTTAAATCCTAAGTATTTTTAATAGTTGAACAACCCCGACGTGTTTATTACACATTCTTTTAAAAAAGCTACTACATTTTGAGCCATACAAAATCAAGCCACCTACTCGTATCGAACAGCCCAGATTACGAGCGGTGACAAAGCACCTCCCACTATCCCGTCCCATCTGAAAGTCAATAACAGTATCCAGCCCTTAACGAATACTTCCAAAAGCCCATACACCTTGGAACCTTTCGCCCCCAAACTAAATAAATGTCAGCCGTATATATGCTCTTGATTGCAATCCTCTCGCCTCACTCCTCGGAATAAATGCGAAATCCCTCACCTTGCAATGGGAACCGGAACCGGGCTACAATAACGAGACGATAATTTTTCCGGGAAAATTTAATTTACCTCGTTCACTCCCGGTAATCGGAGTCGGAATTCCAGGCTGCATCGATCAAGCATCGGGAAGAAGATTCCTCAAATTCTCCACCCCACAAGCCTCAACTGACTCACTCTAACGGTGGTTTGTTGTGCAATTGGGGAACGTTACACACATACCAGAGGACATAGAGAGAGAGAAGGATCTTTTTGGGCCTTTTATAGCACTGTCTCGCTCGCCGTTTTCCCGAATTTAATATTCGGGATAATAAATCACAATTGAAAGAGGGTGGCCCCTTTTAATTTACTCAACGGATAAGAAGGGGTGGGAGGGGAGGAGTCGCGCGTGGTTTGTTAATGACTGAAATCTGTATGTGTGTGGGAAAACCAGCACGAGGCGAGATATTGGATTGGATAGTTAAAAGAGATTTTATCGTTCTGGAAAAGTCTGAACAAACATCGGAGAAATATTTTCCGTGGCAGTTTGTGCGAGTGGAATGCGTAGCGCCGGACCATGGAAAGACGAAGAATGAAAAATGGAAGGGAATGGTATTAAATTTTGGGATGTCTTCGAAATGTGGGATTCTTTGAATATTCTGTATCGTTTGGTACAGTGTTGCGGCAGGAAATGAAAGTTTCCAGAAGCGGTTATCGTTTTCTGTTTGAAGCAAATATTTTAGAAATCAGGAAATTTATTGCTTGTAAATTGTGCTGGTCTAATACTAAGTTACTAATGGATTTTTTTTCTTGATATGAAATGCGTTTAAGTGTTAAGTAATTGAAAATGTTTATTAATTTAGCTTTCAATTAGGATAATTATTATTTTTCTTTCATGTGTATTAACAAGATTTAGAACAAAAATAAAGAAAAATTTCTCATAGTATTTGGTCAAATCGAAAAATAAATTTAAAGCCTCACTTGTATTTAATACTACAACATAGTTCGAATTCATGGTTTTCTGAGACGAAGATCTGAAAATATTAATACCATAAGCCTTTTGCCTTCTAAAATCAAGAACAAAATTCTTTAAGTTACATTCAACAATTCAAAACGACTTTGATCAAAAAGATATTGGCGGATTACATTTTTAAAAAAACATTTATCTTGAAAATGAGGCTCTTGCAACTAAATTAAAACGCACACAAAATATAAAGAACTTGTGAGTTATCAGCATCTTCAAGAATATCTGTCTTTTCACAGGGTGAAAAAACTGAATTATATAACGTTGAAGCCAGTATTGAAAAACAAGATAAGAGATTCTAGCTTTGGATTTTGACTCATTTTAAAATTGAAAAAATAAATTGCATCGTTACCCTCAGAACTCACTGGATTATCATAATAGTTTAATTTATAAAAATTGGCTTTGAATCATTGTATTGAAAATTTCCTGAGAAAATATTTTTGCTCGACATGACATCCGCTAATTACAACCAATATGCTCGTTATTTTAAATCACTGCCTATTTTTGGTCGAGATTAACACTTGAGTAGATATCCAACTCTCAACATCTACGCTACACCAATAGGAGGACTTAGAGCCCTGACAGATCAAACCTGTACACAAACATGTGCAATCTTCAAGTAGATTCAAGACTCGAGCATGTGAATCGACTGAAAAATCGCCGGCTAAGGTCTTGTACACGTGACGAGTCGGCTATTGTGGTCTTAAATAATAGTTACGGTATAATAATTAGGAAGAGTACAAGTTTTCTTCATTTGAAACCAGAAATGTAGAATGATGTGCGCAGTGTAAAGAGCCACGTGCTTGCCAACCTGTACTCCACGTCCTTCTAAGCTGAGCTCATTAGAGCTCGTTTAGGATACAAAACATTTTGAGCGAAGTCATTATGGCATCCACTGTTTGAAGTAGTATGGAAATAACAATCAGACTGTAATGAAAATGGGGCTATGCGTTACGATTAATGAATGTTACCTCGATATTGAAAAATAGAAAGGACATCAACAAATGATGTTACTATGTACATTTTTAAAGTTAAATTCAGAAGCAGCTGGTGATTTTTGTATGATAAAGCTCAATTTTTTGAGCAGTTGTGTAAGCTCAATTTATTTTAAAGATAATTGGAACAAATTTTAAAAAATATCAGATAGGTTAACTAATACTTTTCCAACACCTCAATTCTGTCAGATATCAAGTACATGTCCAAAGTGAGCTCGAACTCGCTGGGTGATTTATGAATGTAAATATATGTCTCTCTAAAAAGTGAAAAAGCTTATTAATGTTTATACATTTGAGGCTGCCTTCAGCTAACGTTTGATATTAGGACACGTACTCTTGTTACACTTTTTATGATATTAAAAATCTTCAAATTAACATTAAACTTGAACATCACTATCACCACGAGAATATATTATTTTGTATTATTCATTTCTGTTTGAATGAGTCGACTTTTTTCCCTTCATAAAATGTGTTTTGTTTTGTCTCCTATTCTGTAACTCTGCAACCTGTGATTGGTAGACAAATTAAATATTTTTAGATATTTTTCAAAATTTTAGACCACAGTGTGATAAATAAACCTGCATGAATACACTGGGAGATTTTGCTACCTAAAAGTGCATTCCGAGTTTAGATACGTTTGACATTAGATCGACGAAAGCATTGTGTGATTCTATTTTTTTTTTTTTTTGTAAATTAACTGAAGATTAGCGACGCACTTAGAAGCAAACACGAGGGCTATTGGCAATGGACGTCGTAGTTTTGAATCACAGTCAAGTGACGAAGACGACACCTGAAATGGTACTTCCATCTCTACACCGCTATATCAACGGTAGGACGTGCATCAGCTAGCTACACGACGATTATTTACTGGTATCAGAGCTCGAAATTTTTAGTTTAGCTTAGATTTTATTAACGTCTCATTAGAAGCAACGCGAGGGTATTGGCGACAGACCTCGTAATTTTCAACCTCGGTCAAGTGACGATGACTACACCTGAGCTGAGTACCCTCTCCGAACTTCCACATCATGTCAAGGGAGGACTTTGGGCCCCGACAAATTTAACGTGCATCAGCCCCAGCTACAAGGTGGGTCTTTAGCGGTCAAGGATTGAACTCTCGACTGAATGCAAACCGCCGGTCACGAATCCAAAACCGTGACCACTAGGCTACCGCTGCCATGCAGCAGAGCTCGAACATACGCCTCAACAGAAGCAAAGTTAACCACGAGTTTGTAGTCTCGACCACTTGGCAACCGCGGTTGTGTGAATTCCTACTTTATGATATTATGAAAAAGACAATTATAAAAGATACATGTAAGAAGGTGACAACGAAATATATAATGGGAAGTAACTCAGATTTTGCCAATGTAGTCTACAGAATATTTATGTGGATATATAAGGAAAAAATATTACGCACAATTCAGTGTCATAATAAATATTATATATTCCCATATATTATAAAAATATTACGTATAAAAAATTCGATCCATTGATTAATTTAAAATTTTAAAAATCTTTCAATTAATTTCAGCTTAAATTTCTCTTTTTCGAAGTAATATTTCTTTTGTATCCTTTAACAGCATTTTTTTACATCTGTAAATTAGATCTTCCCCTTAAGAAATATTGCAAGGGCTTAAATGAAAAAGGGAAAAAAAGAAGAAAAGAAATTCCAAAAAATATTTCTGTGACTCAAATTCCTTTTCTTTAACCTCTTCATGGATGATTTGTTTCTATAAAAACACTAAGAAAAAATAACTTGATTTTTTGTTTTATTACGATTTTTTCCTTTTATGTTGATAGGAATACAAAAGCAAAAATGGAGGAGTACAATAACAAAGCACATACAAAACATAATGTCGAAATTTGGGGGCGCTGAGCATTTAGTTATAGTAATTTAGCAGTTAAATGATTTCATAAATTCGGGAAATATCGGTTTTTCACATTTCTTACAAATATAACGATTTCGTCAACCACAATTTTCGTCGTGATATCTTAGAGGATTTTTCACTTTCTTTGTTTTAGGACATAATGAATGACCTATATCGTCCAGTCTGACGCTATATTTATATTCCTAACAATACACCGTAAATATCCTTATCAGTGCAGCCAAACCATTAGATTTGTATTTTTCTTGTTGAAAAATTCAGTTGAAAATAATTTATTATTAAATTTTTGTCCTTTTTAGTACTGATAGTAATTAGAATTATAAAAAACCAGATGTCCACACGTGTTTCCAAGGGTATCGAGGGGTTAATATTACCAATCTTCTATTTTTACCGTTATGTTTCACTAATCTAACATTTAGCTATAAGTATCCTTAGTTAGCTTGTATCTGCCTAATTTCTTAGGTATAAATATTAATATTCGCCCAAGCAATGCGTTTGTATAATATCTAAAAGATTACATAAATGCAAATAGACAAAAATTAATTTTTGATCAGAAATTTCTTCCCCGGTTTCTTCAAGCCCAGCGCAACAAGCGTGCCTCTCATTTTTCATATCTGACAGGTCTTTTCCAATCCGGAAAAGACGAAGGACAGAAGACCCGAGAAGAAAATATCCATTTTTCTTCGTCTATCCCTAAAGGGGGGGATGGAGAAAAGAGAGAAGTTTATTATTATTAGAGCACATGGAGTGGTTGACTCCTGACAATGACTCATGACTCCGAGGGGGCCCAGTGTCTCGGGGGGTCGAGCAACTCAGCTGCGCCGCGCGAAATCCGATTTAGGAGCAGGGCCCTGTAAAAGTGGCTGGAAATTTGATCAGTGGCTGTGCCGGTAGTTCTGCATTAAAAATGCAGTCCTCAATTGGAAGCGGGGTGGCTGCATTGTTCTCGGCCCACGTGAAGAATTTTTCCCGGGAGATTCGTCTACCTTCGCGTATGTTTTGGTGAGTGGCTGGCGTGTGTGTGTGTGAATGGGTGAGCGATTAGATGGTGACTGAGATTCAAGCACCGTTTAAAGATGATTCTCCGTTGCAGCGAGGGGAAGATAACCATATAAAAACGAGGTACATTCCTGGGGAGTGAACGTAATGGAACTGGTGAGAGATGCTCGCCTATCGCTGTTGGGAGCAATTAGCTATTTAAGGACTTTCCCACCACTCAAGTCGCTAAGGGAACGGCAACGTTACATTAATGCCTCATAAATCGTACTTTTCTGGTTTATATTTCATATCAGGGGGACTATAATATGTGTTCTATTTATAGAACATAGCATTAGAGAAGTTGCTTTATTACTTGAATTATTACAGTACATACTATATTTTAGCGTATATTGTAACTGATTACCATTTTCATTACCAGAAGCTAATTTTGTGTTTTTGAATAATAGGAACATACATTCTAGATTCAGAATGCGTATAAAAATATATACACGTGTGTGTTATAGTTTTAATGAATTATCTAATATTAAATGAAAGGCCATGGTAACAACATTTTCCCCGCTTAGTGTCCTGAGCAAGAGTCTTGGAATGTTGTTTACTATAACGATATTGGCTGATGCCGTAGAATGTAGAAGTCATTGTAACTTTACAGAGCACGAAGGGCAGATGCCACCCAACCTTCAAAGAGAGTACATCATGTTGTTCTTGATATATATATATATATATATATAATTACATAGCACCCAAAGAAACGTTCTCAGAATTATAGTACGAAATAGTGTCATTTGGGCTACAGGAACATTTTCTTGCGTAAAACACACTTCTAACAGTAGTACAGCGATGTACTACTACTAGAAGTGTGTCTCTTACAGGTAGATGGAATTTTTAGCGACGAAATATTACCTTTTTGTCAACATATATATTTAGCGATAATTTCAACTACATTTTTCAGGAAAATTAACAATGAAATGTATGCAGTATCAGAAAAATACATTCCAGAATTAAATTTACTTTAATCTTCACATGATGTCTTCTGAATGGAAAATTGTGTATGAGGAATATGAAGGACTTTTGATAAAATTTACTACATGAAAAAAAATTAGTTTGAATTAAATGAATAAAATAATACTTACACGATTGACCGAAACTATTCTCCTTTTACCATTTTAAAGCAGTTTTATAAAAGTAAATCATGAGTAAAGGTTGTAACATGAGGTATAATCATTATATAAAATTGAAATTTCAATAATTATATCTGCCTTATATGGTTAATTACGCTTTTTAAAATTTAAGATGAAATGAAATGATGGACTTTTTTCGAATTTTCTGAAATTGTAATGAAAGAATTAACTATTTTATACGGTTTCATCGTGTCTTTCTTTAACCGTGCTGGATTAACTTTAAATACTTTGATGGCTTTCCTAAAAACAAAAATTTCTAAACGATAATTTAAGCGGAATTAAACACTTTTGTGGTAAAAGATTTAAAGAGAAATCAATGCTATACATTTTGTTGTTAAGATAGAATACTTGTCCTTTTTCTGATATTGATATAATCCTCACTATCTTAAGAAATTTGTACACAAACATTAGCCAAGACACTTTTGCTCTGATTGAAGAAATAAGCACTAAAAGAAAACTATAATAAAACATCAATTTTTGGAAGTTTCGCATTCCTAAACTGAGCTCATAAAAATATTCTTTTTTTATTTCCATTTACTAATAGATCTAGTGAATTATTATATAGAAGGCTATAACTGTTATAAATTTTCATATTATATTTTTGTTGATAAGATAATCAACCCAATAGTCAATAAATTTTACTGAACGCTTATAGTGGATTTCTATTAAGTTTTTCCCTTCAAAAATTCCTTAAGAACATTTAAATGGTGTTATTTGAATTGAGAAATATCTCCTATTGAATGAAACGAGACTTATGGAGATATGCATATTTTGAATATGCATATTTTGTTTTGTTGGGTATTCAAATTATTCATTTAGTTTCAAATTTGATTCAATTTTTATTCATCTTTTTTTACGTAGTTATATAAATGTGTTTTTTTTGTTGATTTTGGATTTTAATTGTTATCTTACTTTTATGTTTTTTAATGATAAACTCATTGCTTTATCTTACACACACACAAACACACACACAAACATATATATATATATATATATATATGTGTGTGTGTGTGTGTGTGTGTGTGTGTGTGTGTGTGTGTGTGTGTGTGTGTGTGTGTGTGTGTAGCCTCTCTCTTCTCTCTCGAAAGTTACATAACTCAAAGGATGGTTGTTGAAACATCAAGATGGATAATAATTGCAACAGAACTTACAGATTTATTTTACTCTAAAATGTTGAGGATTCTGGAAAAGTTAATCGTGTTCAAGAGTACATAGACAATGAAATCTAAAAGTGAAGAGTTATGAAACACTTGTGAGAATCGTTGTTGCTGTAGTTGATTCCATTCAGAACTAAAACTGACTGAAAAAATTGCTTTGATTCGTTAGTTCTGGTCAAATAACGAATGCCTAATCTATCTTCATGTGCTGCTTTGAATTTTTTTATAATGCGAATTAAATTGCATTATATTCCTTAAGTTCTCTTTTTTCATAATTCATAGCTTAAATGTATGCAGCTACTGAATGACTTAAAATATTTTACGGCAAAAAAGGGATTTCTTGTGCCCGCTTAGTTCAGGATAGAACTTGCCTGTCAGATTTATCCATAGTCAAAGATGTATAATAAATTGACTCAAAATTGAAATTGTCCTACATTTCTTTCGTAATATTAGCTATTTATAATTATTAACGCTAAATCTGTTGAGACTCAAAATCCTCCCATTTGGCATGGTGTGGAAGTTAGGAGAAGTAGTGCTAGCTCAAAAGTCGTCCTCGTCTCTTGACAGAGGTTCAAAATTACGAGGACCATCACCAATAGCCCTCATGTACCATCTAGTGCGATGTTAATAAAACCAAACCACAATTGCTAAATAATCTATACAATTTTGTTGGAAACCTTTAAAAAAGAACGAGACTAATTTATAAATATTCTCATGTAAAGGAAGTAATAAAATTGATATGAGTACCAAAAATCTAAATTTTAATCTGTTTTTTTTAACTAACGATGTAAAAAGGAACACATATAAATACTTGCAAAAGACCTCTTAACTTTAACTATGGCCGTATTTTAAACACAGCCAAAATTCGTCTATATCTAAATACACACATATATATATATATATATATATATATATATATATATATATATATATATACACACACACAATGGTAGCCAAAATTGGGGACACTTTTGGAAATTTTTATGTTTTTTAATTTTGTATGCTTATAAAAAATGTTACGTTTCACAAAATGCAAAGTCGTATACATTATTTTAAAAAGAGAATTTTATACCGAATTCAATACAAGAAACAACATTCAAATATTTTCAATATAAAAAAGTTATATGTACTTTAATCTAAGAAACAAACGCAGTTCAAGTGTTTTGTAATGTCTAACTTTCGTGGTCAATCACTGTTCTTGTTCTGGGAACCAATCAAATGATTTGTTTCAACTATAAAGATGATGTCAACAGAAGCTGACATCATCTTTATAGTTGGAACAAGTCATTATTGTGCTTTGTTATGTAGAAGTGGGGGAGACTATTTCTTATGTAACGAAATTACTAGGAATTGTTGTAAAAATTTTTTAATATATATAGTCAAGAAGCAATGACATTAAATAAAAGAGTAGATTTTATTGTGTAACGAGAAAATGGTCTTCCCTATGGTAAAATTACAAGACAGATGGGTGATTCAGTGACTACATCTAGGGTTCGAAAGTTTTATTTACGATATCAGGAGACAAATTTCATAAAAAAACAAACATGAAATTGCCATAAAAGGTACACCATATCTGTTGATGACAGAAAAATAAAAAGACTATGCCTCCAAGATCAAAGAATGTCATCAACAGCCATCAGAAGTTTTCTGAATGAGGCTGGTGTTTCTGTAGGTTCAAGAACAATCAGGTGAAGATTAATAGATATTGGACTAAGAGATAAAATTCCACGAAAAAAGCCCTTTCTCAATTTGCAGTAGCGCAGAAAAAGACCACAATAAGCAAAAAAACACAGTAATTAGACACATGATCAATGGCCACAAGTTTTATAGAGTGATGAAACGAAGATATCGTTCGGTAGTGACGCGCTAAAATATATAAGACGTACAATAGGAAAAGAGGTACATTTTGACTGCAGGCAGTTCTACCTTCCATCAAGAATCTGTTTCCCAACAATTTTTTATTTATTTTTCAGCAGAATTCTGCTCCATGATTCACAGCAAAATTATCAAAAGAGTGGTTTTGTACAAAGAACATTGAATTGTTCCCCTAACCAAGAAATAGTCCTAACCTGAATCCTATCAAAAACTTGTGGCACCGTTTGAAAACTTTGTCCGAATGAGGCACCCATCAAATAAAAGGAAATTAATTGAGGCTATTATTGTTTCCTGCCATCATGTAATAACGAAGGGAGAGCTTAAAAATATCGTCAGCTCAATTAAACATCCATGGGAAGCTGTAATAAAAAAATAAAGGATACCCTACTAAGTACTGATCATTAATCACTGCAATCATTAGCATCTAATGTATATCAATAATTATTGCTGTTTAACTTTTTTGTATTCCAAATATTTGAATTTTTTTTAATTGAATTCAGTATTAACTTCTCTTTAAAATGATGTATGTGATTTTGCATTTTGTGAAATGAAACATTTCATATAAACATACAAAGTTAAAAAATATAAAAATTCCAAAAGTGGCCACAATTTTAGCCACCACTGTGTATATATATATATATATATATATATATATATATATATGTGTGTGTGTGTGTGTGTGTGTGTGTGTGTGTGTGTTTGAAACATCTGCTGAAACTTAAGTAAAGTTCCTTTAAGCGATAATCTTTTGTTATTTCTGTAAATGATAATATTTTTTATAAAAGGAAATGTGTGTTATTTGACACTTAACTTGAATACATCTCATTACAGTTTCAATTTTACATTCGAAAAGTTCCGATGACTTTTGAAATTTCGGTTAATTCATGTATGATTTTCAGGAATATTATGTATTAAAAACTTATATTTCCCTTTTTATTAATTAATGACGTGATGAAAGTAAAAAATGTCGTTCCAACTGTAAGGCAAATCTAAAGTTCTCACGAATATAGTTGCAATGCAACTTTTTTCTAAGTTTATCATTAAATTGTTCGATTCAAGGTTTATGACAGATATTTCCAATAAAACAAGAGACAAATATTTTCCAATAAACAGCTCTTGGGTCTGAAAATTGTTAAGAAAATCCATACGTATGAATGAAAAATAAATGGAATGCATAATCAAATTCAATAAAAGCTAGTTTTTCTACCTCCTTCCAAGCATCCTTCGCTGCGGTAGGAAATAAACCTTCAGAAAATGCGAAAGTGCCATATCTCTTCGAAATCAGAGTAAGATTTTACGTCTCGTAAACTCTCTTTTTAAAAAACCATATCCTAAGACATAAAACTCATCCAATAGTTCGCTTGATATGTAATCCGTAAGATACCGCAGTGATATATGTTTTAGTAAACCCGCCCGAGCGGCGTTTTTAATATGACTCTTGAATTCAACTCGAGAAGGGAACCTCTCAATATTATGCAGAGTCACTGAGGTAAATACAGGGTTGTTCAAAACGAATCAACCGATTTCAAAATGTTATATCTTCCTAAATAAACGACTCAGAATAAAAAGAATGCATAAATATAAAGGAAAAATATGGAAGTTTTTCGTGCAAGTGTTCGATATAACTTCCTTTATTTACATGCATAATGTTAAGACGGTATCATCCTCAACTTTTCCCTTTGCAAAGACAGTTGCAGCTTTCAAACCGCCTTCAATTACTATGAGCAACTGGTGGATTAATTCGATACTTATTACGAAAGTCCCGCTGAGTAGTGATTATAGATCCACATCGAGTAAACGACAGTACACAAAAAGATTGCTTCTCAGCGGACGCCATTATCACACCTACCGCTGAAAAGCTTCTAAAACA
Organism: Nephila pilipes; assembly: GCA_019974015.1. Lineage (NCBI taxonomy): Eukaryota > Metazoa > Arthropoda > Arachnida > Araneae > Nephilidae > Nephila > Nephila pilipes. The sequence goes on along the minus strand of BMAW01064441.1, from coordinate 622,045 downwards.
ACTTTCGTGAAATACCCTGCGAAGCTATTCCCCGAAAGAATACGAGCGAGTAATATTTATTATCAACAGTATAAAACTTCCATATTTTTCCTTTGCATTCATGTATTATGTGTCGTTTATATTTAAAAATAAGGAATTTTGAAATCAGATGATTCATTTCCAATAACACTGTATTTATCGCTCAAGTGAGTTGTTTTGAAAAAATTTGAAATATAATTGAAACGTGTATGTATTATTTAGCTAATATTTAAGGAATGTACAATTTGCTTCCATTAATTATTTTTGCAAAAAAAAAAAAAAAAAAAATTGAAAATTTTTCAATTTTTATTTTAATAGCTCTTTATATACATGTACATAATAAAAGATTCTAAACAAGTATTATTAAATTAGTAATAAAGGTAACAAACTAATATTTTGAAACATCTTATTAACGAAAGATTTTCTACCGAGTACAATTGCAGAAATTAAATAATATTTTTTTAAATTTTCAAAGTAGGAATATTTTTTCATTTCATTAAAACTTTTATACCATTAGATGAATAATCATTAATACATATGAATATTTCTTGTTCTTTAAAGGTCTGAACAAATATAATTCTAAACATATTTTTTTCAAAGCTTATAGGAACTCAAATTTAGTTATCTTAATTTTGTGTAAATGAATTATCTTAACTGTATGTGTATTTATTTTGCACTTACTTCTCTTTATAATTCTAATGTTTTTTAGAAATTTAATCAAATTAGTATTAATACAACGCTCTTAATAGATTTCTCATTAAAGTTCATAATTATACACTTAAAATTTCTTTAAAAAACTTATTTCAACCCTTCGAAGTTTTAATTAGTTGAATTGATAAAGTAAGATGAGAAATGAGAATTGAATTTTTTTCCCCTTTAAACTATAATATTTGTACCTTATGTCACATTTTCTGGAACTTTGAGATAAGATTTCTGCAAGAAAATCAGATGAGTGTTTTTATCAATAATAAGTCTTAAACTTTTTATTTCCATTTTCTCCTAAATCCGAATGAGAGAAACAATAAAGAGAGTATCTCTCGAACTGAACAGAATTCGCAGAGGGTTTATGATGCTAAACAAAAATCAAAAACTAAAAACTTTTTAAGTCCTAGTTCATTTAATGGAAAGTAAAATTTCCTTTAAATAGGGTCGTTTATGGATAACAAAAAGAAACAAAAATATTTTTTTATTGAAGACTGAAAAATAACAAAAAAGAAAAAGAAAGCGATACAGAATCCTTCGATAAAGTGAACTCATTTGCTTTTGACCGAAAAAGTACTTTAGTACTTAGTAAAGGAAGAAAGCGTTTCAAATTTTAGGGGTTAATGTGCATTGTAATAAACTTAACAAACTCATATAGGCCCTTCAAGCCACTTGTACTCATGGTTTCACCTCAGTTGGTAAACTACCTTGCGTGTCTCAATTGTATCTATTTAAATATAGCCTTATATATATACATACACAACTGAGACATATATATAAGGCTATATTTAAACAGATAAAGATTTCTCGTACGGCTAAAGATTTCACATACGGCTATGCTAACATAGAGGGGTTGCTTCTCTTAAATTAAATCGAATTGTTCCTCAAGTCTGTCTGTGATATGGTGAGGAAATGAGGTATCAACTCAGGTGCCATTCTCATCTCTTGGACGTCATTCAAAATTACGAGATTTGGGACGCCAATTTATTCCTGTAGTTTTAGAGTGACATTATTTCAAATCAAACTAAGTTTTTTCAATATTATTCATCAAAATCATAAAGCTTAAATTATCAAAACTTCCTGCAAATCCCTTCATTCCACCGATTTCATTTAGATTCCCAGTCTTCTCCAATTGGACTTTTGCCCAAACTAGCTTCTGTCGAAGATCTCGAAACTCGTCCCACGTCGACCTCTGGAAGACCCCCCTCTTCTTTCTTCTCAATCCGTCGGTGACTCCTCGGTATGAAATCCGTCCCAAGCCACTCGCCGGTTATTGGGTGAGTGGCGGCCTCTTTCGAAAGGCATCGCGCCGCAATGATTTGAGCAAAGCGCATTGTTCTCCGCAAATTCAATTTGGTCCGCCATTTATCTTGTCCGAAAAGCGTCTCTCTGCCCTCCCCCCTCTCAACTGAAGTATGACGCACTCCTCAGAGAGGCTTCCATACTTTCCGGGGCGAAAACGAGGTGAAAAATGGGAGCGCCATTATTGGTAGTGTGGCGCCGTGGCAGTCAACGAGGAAGCAGCCCTTGCATTTCTAACATCCCCCCTTCCCCTTCCCCAACCAACAAACGCTTACTTCTTGCTCTCTTCCACCCCTCTTTAAATCCCACGGAGGATGGTGTTATTCTCTCTTGCAAAAGCATCAGCCGCAAAGCGGGAATAGGGCTTTAGGTCTAGTGGTGTAAGCACTGTTGTTTTGCTTCACTTGATTGGTAATGAAACAATAATAACAGTTGAGAAATAATACGGAGCAAATGTTTTTGAAGATAGGTTATTGTTATAAAAGAAATGCATGAGTGAAAATCTAACTGATTGCATGTATGAGTGTATATATATATATATTGACACAAGGTCTCTTTAAGAAAGAGAAAATTCACAGGAAGGATAATTTTCGAAAACTTATTAACACACGCATATGATGAACAATTTGTTAGTGAACAAATTACTTTAATATAAAAGCTGGGAGCATACATTTCAGAAAGATTCTTTCTTACGAATTACCATTTTGAATAAATACAATTGGTAAGTTCATATATACGTCTTCTAATATATTCTAAATAAGTTGAATCAAATGATCCCAAAAAGAATTCACCAACTCTATTTAGAAATTCCCAGAAATGAGAAAGTATGTTTTACTGTAAAGAGATTGTTTTCGCATGTACATATTAGCACTAATTTTATTCTTTAATTCCCCATTAGCACTTATCGTCAATAAAAAGATAATTCATATTCCTTCATGTTTTAAAAAAGACTTATGTTAAAATTTTCAGAATTGGCCTTAAAAATGTCAATAACAATTAAGGAAAATATTACTTTAATTCCATTTTGTATTTAGGGATGTTAAAATGTCATCTAATAATAATAAAAAATTAATGTAAATATCACATTCAATATAAAAAATATTTCACACTTTCTACACTAACGTCTGTTTAATTTGCGCTATCATTGCTATTTATGTATCTTAAAAATAAAAAAATATACAAATATTTTTGTCTTAAATGTTATTGTAATAAAATGACTGTACTAAAATTGCAGCCAATATATTTTGGGTGAATAATTCATATAATTATTAGGGATAAATATGAATATAAAAAATAATTCCTTTATTCTTTAAGCGAATGGGGGAAAAAAAAATTTTAAAAATATTGCACACAAATATTCAGAACCAAAGCCTGATATAAACCATATCATAATCAAAGAAAAGTGGTTTATTATATTTCAAAACGCATATAAGCACAATCAAACATAGAAAATAACATGAATTTGTATATGCATGGAGAGATCCAATCATAGAAAACAACATGAATTTATATTTACATGGAGAGATCTGAAAACATCAAGAATAATTTCAATATCTTTTAAAACTTTTTTCCCCTCCTACTTCAAAAAGGTGACTTCAAAATACTTCAAGGCACTCAAGCCTTTATTCCTCAGACCGCTTCCAGATTGCAGCGCTCACCTTGTAGAGATTTAGCTGCTTCTTGCGCTGAAATGCCACATAGCCTTAAACATTCATTACCTGGCGACGAACAAGACGCCTTTTATGTTCTTTCCCCCTCCATCCCGGAAGATCTTTTGCTCGTTGCTTACTTCCACCCCTAGTCACCCACCACCCCATCAGTTTCAAACATAGGAAGTAGGGAGGGGGTAGGAAGAGGAAATGGCAAAACTCATAGCTATAGGAGTATTATTTCCCAAGATGCAGAACGAAAGACCATAAATTCTATTTCTCACATTGGGTTTGAAAGCAATTTTGATCCTTTAAAATCGAAGGATTTAAAATTAAAATTCAATTAAACGCTATTCAATTGTTTTAACGGTACCGATACGTTTTCCCTGAAAAGACTGAAAATGGAAACGAGGTGGAGGCTTGATAATTAAAAATAAACGCATACATTGTCTCTAGAAGTCCAATAAATAATACATTGTCGTTAGAATTGGATTGGTTTTATTAACGTCACAACTAAGCAACACGAGGATTATTGGCTATGGACCTCGTAATTTTGAACCTCGGTCAAGTGACGAGGACCTCACCTGAGTTAGCACCTCCCTCGTAAAACATCTACACTACGCCTTTGGGAGGACTTTGTGAGCCTCGAGGATTAAACGTGCATCAGCCCTGGCTACACGGCAGGTCTTTAGGGTCATCAAGGTTCGAACGGATCTAAAACCGACAGTCGCGAGTCCTCGACCATGACCACTAGGCTACCGTGCCCACATTAACGTTAGAAGTAGCTATTTTAAGATAAAGCACTTTCATATTCTCTGAGTTTGGTATATAGTTCTTTCTAATGATTAGTGTTTTCTTCTTCAAATAAATATGCCTTTTGGAGAATAAGACTTTTACAATAGATTGAAAAATAAAAACAGAGGCAATCAACGATTAAACTAAATTTTTTGTTTGGTGGAAAAATATTTGTTAAAATATTAATTCAGAAACGTAGTTGTTCCGAAATATTATAGTATTAAATATCCTGGAATGTTGATACCTACGATTTATACAAGTCCGCGACCATGACCAATAGGCTACCGCGACCAGGCGGAATCAGATTCCGAACCCGCAGATCTACTCAAAGAACTCCTTCTCGGGACCTGCCACGAGTTCGCGATAATAACATTCGGCTATCGGAGCCATTTTTCTCCCTCGGTATCCAATATTTCTTTACATGTCACGTTATTTCACAAGAATAATCTTTGATAGAATTTTGAAGAATTTGATTGACTCGTACCCAGATCTTCGCCCAGCCGATCTCGATGCTCACGGCTACTAAGCCATGACGATTTCTTATCTAAATTTAGGTACTGGACTTTCAAAATTTTGGCACAATATTCTACGGAAAAATAACATTACTATGTTGATTTGTAAGAAAGTGTACCAGATCAACTTTTATCTTCACTATCTGATAAAAAATTTTAAATAAAATATCTCTTGCCAGTATTTTGCATAACAGTTCTAATATGAGTTAATCTAACAAATCAAAACATCTGTGTTAATTCCTGGATAGGAAAATTTTTATTCAGAATGCCTCGTTTCAAAGATGAATTTGGTCTTTATTCTCAAGATTTGAATCAACCGATTGTCATTGATCGAAATAAGGATAACTGCTAGTGGGTTTGTAATATTGATCCTAAAATTCCTCAGATATTGCGATAGTGGAGTTTGTTGAGGGAAGAATCACTTTAGAAGTCATCCAAGCCATCTAACTGCGACTCGAAATTCCAGCTCCGTTGACAATAATCTTTACAGCAGCTCTTTTACGATATGAATTTAAAAACAATCAAATCGAGCATGAACTATTTAAATTATGAATTTTTACTCATAATTTAAATTTTTACTCCTCGTTCTTAGATAAGTTACACTAAAAAAGATTTTAAATTGTACATAAAATAGTTCGAGCAGGATTTTTTGTTTTTGCTCTGCTATTGCTGTTAAGAAAATCTGTTATTTTTGGTATTTAATAAGAAAATATGTATCATATTATTATGTCTCTAAGCTATCATCTTTCTAAAGTATTATTTGTTCCTTATTTACTACGTATCGATAATTTTTATAATTATGTTTCTGGAGCCAATAATTTATATTCGATTCTAAAAATTATAAAAAAAAAATACATATTTTATTCTAATAAAGAAACATGTTTCACAAACTGATGAATAAAAAAAAATACACATTTTCATTTTATATCATTGAAATAATAATTTAAATAACATATACATTTTCAAATGAACATAATAGGTGAAGTTTAGTTTTGTTTTATTCACGTCGCACTAGAAGCAAAGCGAGGGCTATTGGTGACGGACCTCGTAGTTTTGAGCCTCGGTCAAATTACGAGGACCACATTTGAGCTGGCACCCCTTCTCCTAACTTCCATACCACCCCACCGGGAGACTTTGGTGCCCAATAGATTTAATTTACATCAGCCCCGGCTACACGGCGGGTCTTTCGTGGCATCAAAGCTCGAACCGAGACCATAACCACTAGGTTATCGCGGCCACTATAATAATTGAAAAAAATGTAAATAAATACTTTATTTCCGAAATAAAAGTTAATTGAACGCATATTAGTTGCCATCTCGTTTAGACTTAACGCACACAATATAAGAACAAAATTTTATAATAAAATTTTAAACACGATTTTCTTAAAAAAATATCTTTTTCCGAAAAAAAAAACTAATTAAATTAAATCCAGTCTTATTAAATCTGGTCGTAGGCATATTCTTATTTAATCGCAGTCATGTTAAAAATGGTTTATTATTATCACTATTATTTTATTTCTGCGCTTCGTACTAATGCAAAACGCTGGGGGCGGGGGAATTGTAAACTGAATACTTTTGATAGTTTCCTTTATTAGATTATTAAAATATTTCAAACGGATACGAGAAATGCTAATTTTTTATTAACAAAAAAAAATATTGAATCAAAAGATCGTGAGGTACACATTTTCAAGCAAACGAGCTGGAATCTACAGTTCTCATTTGAAAAAAAACATACCGTTTCACAGATAAGCAAAGATCTAATAATGTATTTGCTTCTAAATCTAAGGCAAATATTATGCAGCACAGGTTTATTTGTGGAGGAATGCTTGTGACATAAGAAAGTGTTGATATAAACAAGGCACATTATAGGTAATAATTAATTTTTATGTGTTAAAAATGGTTGCTGTACGAGGTGTAGCTATTAAATGACGACTGATATTGAATTTGACTGATATTGAAAAACGTTTTATTTTAATGTCATATACTTATTTAGTTATTATCCCCTACAAAATACACCACTTCTCTATCTCTACAAAGCTTCATGAAAATCTTCCATAGTTCGAAACAGTGCCGGAAATCTTCTATCAGCTCCTTCAGGACGCATGCCGTTTTCTGTTTCACAGATTCAACTGACTCATATCTTGTTTTTAATGCAGATTTCATTTAAGGAAACAGATAGAAGTCGCATGGCTCAATAGCCATCGAATAAGTCGGATGGTCTAACACTAGGAAGCTGTACTTTGCAAAAACCTCTTGACATACAATGTGGAATGAGCCGGCACATTGTCTTGGTGGAAAAATTCGCCTTTCGGGTCCTTTGTCGATTCTACAGTCTCAACAATTATACGAATGTTTAACTGACGGTCAGATCGAACCAGATTACCAATTTTTTCGATATTTTCATCTATTTTTGACGTTATAGGGCGAGCCGAACGTGAATCATCTTCAACATCTTCTCGACCATCTTGAAAACGCTTAAGCCATTCAAAAACACTGTCATATGATAAACATTATTGCCATATACTTCTTTAAATAAACTGCAAGTTTTAGTAACGGTTTTTCCAAGTTTAACGGGAAATTTAACAATTCGTTGCTCACTCATCATCTTTCCGGAGAAACAAAAAAAAAATTCTAATGCGAATGAAGGCTAAGGTTATACGGATTTGTTTGAGGAAGCGAAAGGCTTTACATTCAAAAGAGAAGGCTTCACGCTAAACAGCTGTCTGGCATTCGATGCATACATACTTCTGCAGAAGCCTCAGACATCATTTAAAAGTCACACTTCGTATTTGTAATAGTTTTCTGTATAAAGGAATTTAGAAATAATTCTGTATTTTAAAAAAAAACCCGCGATTATCATTTTGACTTAGGAGTGCATTTACGAGGTACAGTTCAAGTGAGCTCGTTGGTAAAAAAGAATATCGTATGATCATGTTCGTGGTCTCAGTCTGATCATTATGTTATTTACTAATTGTAAAAATGAGGCTTTATCGCCTTAAGGAAAGAAATACACGTATAACAAGTCTTAAAATGTGCGTGCATTATAATATCCTAAAATACTTAATAACGTACATGTCTTTTCAACTGGACACCGTGAGAGAGTAGCTTTAATATGATTGATTGTTTTATTGATTGATTTGTTGTCTAACGATTGATTTTTGTAGCCTCGATGGTGTATTGGTTGGCATGTTTGATTGCGAATACTGCCTACCCAGGTTTGATCCCCAATGGCTTCTACTTGGATAGGTGGTGGTCAGCTGAACCCTTCATCACAAAGGGGTCGAGAAATGAATACCAAGTTTAAGGAAGTTAAGTCAGGGTCCAGCGTCGGGCTAGGCACTCGGCATGGACATTTACTCGTAATTAATGCCAGATTCATAGGCTAATGATATGGAAAAGTATAACTGCTGATAGGACTTCTAAGACCCTGTCAGACTTTAAATTTAACAAAGAAGCAACACGATAGCTATTAGCGACGGACCTCGTAATTTAGAACCTTGTTCAAGTAACGAGAATGACACCCGAACTGACATTTCCTTCCACAAACTTCCCCTCAACGCCAAAGGGAGGACTTGGGACCTCGACCTGATTTAAAGTGTATTGGCTCCGCTACACGGTGAGTTTTAAATGACATCAGAGTTCGAACCCATGACTCAACGAAACAACGTCAGCCGCGATTCCTCGACCATGATCTCTTACTAACACAGCCGCACAGATCAAGCAGAATAATGAAATGAATTATTAAACAAAATTATTCCTAATTTTGCAAACATAATTTCACATCGAAAAAAAAATCACAGGAATATCAACGCATGCTTATTTGCGGCGTAAATTTATCAAACCTAGACATTGTGGACTAGCTAGAACATATAAATTTCACTCTATCTTTAATGATAAATGTTTCCGCGTGTTTATCTTCATTTTACCTACGATTTTTTTTACACGCTGAACAAAGGTTATTGAGAAGAAATATAAATAGGCAATCCTTCTCAGGAAATAACATTATCCTCATAAAATTCATAGAATGCCATACACATTCAATGGAATACAATTAGTATGATGTTATATGTTAAAAACAAACACTTCGTGACGAATTGCAGCGAGTGGAATACAAATTCTGGCCATGTATTAAACTAATTAAATATTCATATTTATGTATTGATGCGTATAATTGACATTTATGCATTTATGTATGTGCAATGTATATATACGATTTAAATGGAGAATCCTTTACGTTTTTAATCTTTTTTACGCTGTGGCAAAAGCGATGAAGATTAAAAATGTAAATGCTAGAAAATAAAAAAAAAATTAATATCAAGCACTTTTAGTAATACGAGAAGGACTTTATTAAAAAAGTCACAATTATGTATTTTTTATTATTTCATATTGTCTGAATTTGATTATTTTCCTAATATTTAATGTCGTTTAATTTTTTTAATACATCGCAAATTACATATTTGAGAATCTGAATTGCAGCATTTAGTAAATTCCCTTTCTTTCTATAAAATATATCCATAACTCCCAAGATCTTTAAACAGCTTGTCTTATAACTTCTTATTGCTTATATCGAATAGAATTTTTATGAGAAATTTATACGTAGTGTCATTATAAGCATTTATATAAAACTTATAAAACTAAAACAATTTCACGAAAGTCATCAGAATTCTTCTCTTAATACTGCATCATAATCTAATAATTTTTATTTCATTTCTGAAATAAAATTCCATTAGTTTTTAAAACACTAAATATTTCTATAAAATAGATACATGCATTACAGGTACTAAACTCCGCAATTTATATATAAGATGTGGAAAATTTTAATATAGAATTAATTTAAAATAACTTTTTGATGCATGAATCAATTTGAAACATTCATTTAATTGAGAACATATTACTTCGACATAATACCTAAAATACTTATTATTTAATTAAAAATATTACTAGTTTGTTACCAATTTCAAACTCACTTCCTTCAAGTCGAGACGGCTAATGTACCATTTACATATATGTACTCCAATATAACTCTATAGAAAAGTATCAAAATGAATCCTTTTAGAAATTAAAAATAGGAAACACTAAAATAGAAAGCTATGACTGCAAAAATTTTAATTACAGGTAACAACTTGAAAATCTTATTTTATGATAGGAGCTAAGACATTCTGCTAAAAATTAAAATATTTTCTTCTCCAAAGTATAAGTCCAATCAGGAACCTGACCCAAGACAGATGCAGTTTCTGTACCTTTAGTGAAAAACACTGCTGTCCAAAATTAAGGCACAAACATGCTTTTTACAATAATTCAAAACTACTATCACTAAAACTGGTAAATTTTGCACTGCATATGTTTTGAAACATGGGTAGTGCAATTTTAATATTAAGTTTAGAATAAATGGTATTTAGTCTTAATTTTGTAGCACAATGAGAAATTCGATCATTTAAGAATCTGGGATTTTTTCCTGCAGTATAGTGACTATTGATCTAAACCCTACAGGTATGACTTATTGTAGTGAGAAGGAGTTCACATAATCGTTTCCATGGTTCAATGAGATGGAGAATCGTTGGCAGACTTGAAGCTGAGCAGTCTCGAGCAGATGTGGCTCGATGGTTACAAATGGCACCGAAAGTGGTATCCAGGTTGTGAAATCAATTTCAGTTAAGTAGTACCATCACCAGGAAGCCTGGCCCAAGCCGCCAAAGAGCGACGACACCTGCACAAGATCGCTACTTGGCATTAAGGGCACAATGACATAGGAATGGCTACAGAGCTTTCTTCTGGCATTGCTGCGAAATCTGGTACAAGAATTTCCAGAGAAATGTTATACAAAACGCCTCGCAGAGAAGGCCCTTTACGCCCAGTGGTGTGTCTCTCTGAGTGAATCACATATGATAGCACGTTTGTAGTGGAGCCAAACACACCATTCTTAGACACACCAAAAATGGGGGCGTGCTCATTTTCGCGGAGGAGTCGGGTTTCAGCCCAAAGAGATTCTCTACGAGTCTTCATCTGGAAAGAACATGGAGCTCCTATTATCCCTCTAACGCTAGAGAAACCGACAACTTTGGTGACAGAAGAATTCTTATCTGGGACGACATCTTATTGTTGGAATTTTTGCACGGGTAATGTCACCACACAACGCTATAGGTATTTAAAGCCTACGGGATGTTTTTCTTGACTGCTGCAGGTCGGACTTTCTTGTAAAAGGACGCCACTCAGAATTTAAAAAGTTGACGATTTTCTTGAAGAAGAGGATATCCGTCATACGGACTAACACGCGAAGTCTCTTGATCTCAGTTCAACAGTACATATTTGGGATGGTCTAGGAAAAGTTATTTCATGACTTCACTCTCCTTCCAGGACTCCCCAGGTGTTAAAAGCCGCGCGTTTAGAAGAATAAGCTTTACTGCAGCAAGCATTTCTTGACACTCGCATCTACAGGATGATGGCTCTTTGCGAGGCTTGTATAGAAGTGTATGGTAACCACACTCCACATTAAACGAAAGATATAATGCATCCTTATTTGACCATTTTTGATACTTGTATTTTAAAGAACAATTTCCCTATTTTTCATGTTGTTATGTTACAATATTTTTTGTTTTCTTCCACATAGTAATACTTCTCTGAACCAAATTTCGTTACAATAAACTAACTTTTTCTCCAGTTATTTCAGATTTCATGTTTTTATGACTTTAATTTTGAATACCAGTGATTATTATCGAATATTGTAAATTTTAATTAAGAAATAATCGATTGAAAGATTGATTTCGTCACTCTAGTGTATATTTTATGAGGAGAGAGGAAGAGTATGCATAAACTAGCACTCTAATTTTTTTTCTTGCTCTTTTAAGTAAAGTTAAGAAAATGATTTATTTTATAATAATATAAAATTTTATTTGGTAAATGAAATTTTAGAAATAAGGGAAATATAATGGGGCTGACAACACCGCTGTTTGTAAAAAAAACTTTTCAATGTTTGTAGAAGCAAGAATCCTGTAGGATTATAATAAAACTGTGTGAAATACTTACTATAAAGCTAAAATAAACTGTCAAATTTCGGTATCCGTTCTTTAAAAAAATTAAATTCCAAAAGAAGAAGAATTCAATCAAACTGAGCATTAATCTCTTCGCGTAAAAACTGAGAGTAATCCAAACTCATAAAAATATAGCGATATCATTTAAGACTCATCGTCCTTTAAAGAAAACGGTGCTCTTTTCCTCTATCGAGGGAGGGGACAGGGTTATCATCTTAATCAATCGCCTAACTCTCGAAAATCTTTTTCTCCATCCCCATCCCAAACGGACACCGATCAGAGCTCCGAGAAAAAGGAAAAAAAGCAAATCCCTCGCCGCAAGAAAATTTAAAACTCAGCGCTTATTACTGCGGGAGGAATGAGGGGTGGCAAAGAAAAAGCGAATGAATTGCTTTTTCCCCCATTTTTAAAGCCTCGGTGATTAGGATCCAGCCACCCACGAGATAGGACAGACTCTAGGGGGGTGGAGAAAAGGGTCGTCCTGGATCTTTTGGCGCCAGAAGCGCAAGAGTGAAAGAGAAGAGGAAGAATGAGAAGAGAAGAGAGTCGTGTTCGTGAGAGTCCCCTTGTTTTTATAATCCCCCCGCTCTAGTGAACAGATTGTTATTTCTCGGAAACTAATTCAATTACCATTTTGCACCGCCGCCGATCTATGAATGGGGATGGCCAATCCCCCCAGGTGATATTATGGGACCCTGGGATCAACCGGGAGTGGGGTCGGAGGGGGAAGAGAAAGTAACCCGCGTGTAGTTTAATTCTCCAGCGTTCGCAAATTGCCGCAGCCTAATTCTATTAGAGGGAAAAGGTAATACTTTCGTCCTTGCCCCGGAAAAGAAAAGGTTTTTGCTTGAGACCCGTGCAATCGAGTCCGCACAGAACAAACCCCGAACTTAAACTGCGTCTGATTACCGACCGTGCGCGGAAGGATAAATAATAATAATGGCAAAAAGAGTGAAAGAAACGAAAAAGGGAAGGAAACACAGAAGACGGGGGAAAGAAAAGAGAGAGTGAGGGAGAGAGGATAGGGTTAAATCACGAGCCCAGGAAATCCTTCGTAATTGGAAGGCCAAATATGATGGAAAGCTTTTGTTGCTTACTTTACCAATAGCGAAGCAATCAAAACATGGAACCTACCGCAAAGGTTTTGATCTCTTCAGAAAGGAGATGGGAGGGGGGAGGGGATAAGAGAGTTGGTGCAAGGGGGTGGAAAGCCACCTCTTCTCCTCCTACCCCCTCTTCCAGCCACCAAACTAATTCATTTTGAAGCGCTCTGCAAGGATATTTCCTAATTTTCGCGGACATGTGGAGAACCGCAATACTTTAAGCTTCAAAAGAGCCGAGGCAGGGCAAACAGCCGCTCTTGCCTAGATTGATTATGATTTGAGGTAAGGGATGGTTGGAGGGTTGTTCCTGCACGCAGCCGATTGAATTCTGGGGTGCTCATCAACTACTTCGAAACGTCCCTCGGAGCTTTTGGTACACATGTAAACATTTAGGTTGTCGTCGAGTGGTATTACTAAACTCAACACACACACATGACAGGTTTGCACTTTGTGCTTTATATATTCTCGGTTTAATCTAGTTTGGGCTCTTGACGTTGCTGTTCACTTTTTTGGTGTTCTTTTCGCTCTTTTTTCATATATTTGTATTTAAAAGTTCGTATGTAACCGCATTATAAAAGAAGTTTCTCTTCATTGAACTAACTCCTTTTTTTTGTTAATGACATGTATTTTATATATCATAAAAATGAAGAAAGTTATTTTTTTAAAATAAATATGTATCATATTACTAATGTTCTGTTATATAAGACATCTCAGATTTATTTCAAGTATATATAAACGATAGTTGAATCTTAAAAAAGGCCTCCAAAATCAGGAGTCATTTTATAGGATAGATATAAAAATTAGATTGAAATTTTTATAAATATATTAAAATCATTATAAAATAAAACAAACACCTCACCAAAATATTTAAAATCCCGCAAAATTTTCACATTCATCATCTAATTCTAATAGCTTCTCAAGCATATGGGTCACTATTTGTACCTAAAGAATCGATTTCTGTTCCTTCATCAATATCCCATCACAAATCGTCCTCAATTCTATCCATAGTCTTAGAAATCTCACACTTTTGGAAGAATTTGTCATAAGTACTTGTTAGATATACATTTGAGTTCGAGATTCGGCATGTTTGCTTCTGCAGGCAGTGTTGTCAAATGCAGGGAAATACAACTCGTTCCAGATGATGATCACTGATCAAAACTAAATTTCTAAACCATTGATAGTTAAGGGGTTGTCTTACAGAACAGATGTATGCTAAAACTATAAAACTCTGACAAAAATTTATATACCTCGTCTTATCTGAGGAAATATACGGTAATCTTACGGTAACAAAGAACGTTTTAGCAAGTCGTACGCGTTTCTACTTTTCCTTGAAGTTATATTAGCATATACCCTCAATTATTACAAATTATTAATATTTTTTTCCTAGATGGTACATGAATTAATCAGGCTCCGCAGCACCCATTTTGAAATCTCGTGAGCATTACGTTAATCCAGCAGAATTTCTACTTTTATATTCAAACATAGATTAATCTATTTATTGCGATAAGTATAATAATTTTTTTGTGACAAGCAACTGTAAAGGATTGATATATCGTTCAGGTATTCGAAATTCACAATAGATGGGAACCTTAAGTAGAAGCAAAAACTTTTATTGGCACTTTATAAAAGATCAGTTTCTCATCATTCCATTTGCATTCTGGAATTCAACTCTGAAAACTTTCGAGAATTAGTTTTCGAAATTCCCTTTTAATTACTAAAATTTATATAAAATTTAATGTTTTACCTTTGAATAATAAATTTTCCCTTTGTTTGCCTAAATATATTTAAATGCAACATATTTCATTGTTTGCTTCAGAATAATTTTCTTTAATAAAAGCTTTTTCTGATGAGCGAAACATGCATTTTATGAGAATATTTGAGACACAGTAACAGCAAAATATATTATAAAAGTTTGTAAGCATATTAATATTATTTAAATAAGACGTTGTAGCTTGGACTATTCGTGAAATTTCCCTTAATTACCATCAGGAGTTTCATTCCAACTTTATATTTAAGGTCCCAGCTCCTTTCAAACCCAATGGAATGTGGTTGAACAAATTAAGTAAACTTAATAGAAGTATAGTGAATAGATATAATCAAATCGTATAAAAGCAACAGAGAATTGAATTGAGATAGTTAAGGTTAAGGTTATAGAAAAAGTACTTGTGTGAAGTGCGCACGAGTCTTTTTGCATGTCTACGTCATATGTTGCGATTAGGACACGGTGCTGTTTGATGGAATTATTATTTAGAAGATTTACTCTAACCATATACAGAGAATCGTATTCTTTGAAATATTATGGGAATTGTTAGTACTCGCGGCAAGAACTTGGAATGGTCCTTATTTAGAACATTCCCCTTATTAAAGAATTAATAAACTGTATATTGAAACATAACTGACCATTTTAATTACTTTATCAGTGCTTGAATCTAAGTTGGAATTTAGACTTGTGAAGAAAGAAACATTTAAGATGACAGATGATAAGATTACGCAACAAACTTTTGTCGAAAATTCTGCAATGTATTACGAAAAATATGTCAAACAAAACCTTTTCTGGAATATTTTACAAAATAATACAATCTCTGACTTGTACACGGATATATAATCTTAAGCACTCTTTATTAATCGAAATAAATAACTAAAAATTTATTTTAAAATTTAATTGTAAATGTCAAATCAACTTTTGCTATAACACAATAAATTTGAAGCTTGCTAAGCCGAACCTCCGAATGTCCACAAAATTACCATTTTGAAAGCAATCATAGAAAAATATAAAAAATTAATTTTTGCTGCATTTTATTCTTCAGTACTGCTTATTTTTATTTGCGATCGACAGGTATTTACGATGTCTTAGATGAAAGTTTCACATAGATTAACTTAATCGTAATAATTTCTTTGAGAATCAAGTGACATGTTACTAAATGTAATAGTCAAGTAATATAGATCACAGTCGTATTGAGGAAGTTCTTGAGTGAAAAAGAAAAGTTTCAGTTATATATATATATATATAAAGTTTGAATACCTAGTTTATTTGATACTCCTTCTGTAGTACTTGTTTGAGATACATTAAAAATAGATGAAAGCCATAAAATTATTAATATCATAGAATTTTAAAAAGGCATATTTAAAATTACTTATGCTTAGAAATATGAGAACTAAGAACAAAAAGAATTCTTCAAGAGTTTATAACATTCTAGTGAAAGTATAATAATGGATGTTGAGTCTTAAGACATTTAAAAAAGTTCTTTGGGAATAAAGAGTTGTGAAAGGTCTTTTTTAATTCTTTCAATGTTTTTAAAATGGATTTCTTAAACCAGATTGTTATATTTTTATATATCCGGTTTTCAAACACGATGTAGAAATTTGCTCCTCTTGAGAGATGAAATGTTATTGTGGTTCAGTGAATGCGTTTCATTAAATTCTTTTTGTCCTGTAAAAATTTGTCTTTGTGTTGCACATACACTTTTGTTTTTCTTTTTCATGTCTGCCTGTAGTTTTTGCTTAAACTTCAAAATTTAATGGGAGAATATTTTTTAATGTTAATTTGAAGTTCCAATTAATTAATATCGTCACTGTGCAACATCAGAATTAGTTAAAACAAAGAAATTATTTTTAGAAATCATGATTGCTTATATGTTATATGATTAATAGGAATCGAATTTTTTTAATTAGAAATGACAAAACAAAATCTATAATTGCAGTAATATCTGAAAAAGAGTACGTGTAGCGAGGCTGATGGAAGTTAAATCTGATCGAGGTGCTAAGTCCTCCCAATAATGGGCTGTGGAAGTTTGGAGAGGGAGATGATAGCTCAGATATCATCCTTGTCACTTTACATTGGCTGAAAATTATGAGCTCCGTCTCCAATAGCCTTAGTGTTGCTTCTCAGTGCGGCGTTAATAAACAATCACAAACACAAACTAAAAAACAAAACAAAAATCTAACAAAAGAGAACGGTTGAAATTTTTTTATCTCAATCTTAAAAATTCACTTACCTTTAAATGTTTTGTGAGAATTAACTTCTATTTTGCATAAAATACAGTATAACAAATTCTTAGAATATATTAAGCAATAATTAATTTTATGTATCGTAATACCTAATTACATGTAACTGCAATACGTTAAATTAAACTGGTAAAAAATATACATATCTGCAATAATAAATTATTAATTTTTTTTAAAAAAAAACTCTTTAGACAGATTTTTCGAAATTGAGAAACAAACATTCACATGAGATAATGAAAACTATCCCGGATCTTACCTGTATGTATATATGTATGTTTTTTCATATCTGACTTCTGGTGAAACCTCTTTCCACAGTACTGGCAAGGATATGGCCTCGTGTCGGAGTGGATCAACAAGTGCGTAGACAGTGTGGAAGACCTCTTAAAGGACTTCCCACACTGTTTGCATTCGAATGTTCTCTCGGCGGTGTGGATAGCCCGGTGTTGACTCAGGCTGACTTCATGTCCAAAAGTCTTGTTGCACAATTCACAGGCGAAAGGCCTTTTTCCACTGTGGGATCTTCTGGCATGGACTTCTAGTCCGTGGGGCGTACTGAACATCTTGTCACACTTGACGCATGAGTATACATCTCCGGTGGGTGAAGACTTGAGGACACCATCTGGACTGGACAATGCCTTGTCCGCATGTGGACCAGAATGAGCCCCGAAACTGTACAGAGAAAGTCCAAAACAGGACAGTCCAGCCGTAAAGGCAGGGCGGAACAGGGACGAGCTGTCCGTTGCGCCACCGCCCAAGAGCCTAGGGCTACCGTCGCTAGTTTTGGGTGGACTTTGGGTTTGGTTTCTGAAGAAGTTTGCTGTTCCATGGCAACTGGTGACCGGTACAGGCTTTACGCGCAAGTCCGTCGGCCAGGTTGCCAGTCCTAAGGGTTTGAACTCGCCAATAGTTAGCGGCGTTAATGAAGACCGAATGTCCTTTTCGGTTCCACAGGCCTCCCATGGCGATGGAGCATCTCCAGAAAGTCTCGCTGCAAAAATATAAAATTTCAATTTTAAATTAAAATAATAAATGTATAAAATTGGAGAGTTCATTCATTCTCATCTTTTAATTTTGATAAAGAGCATAGCTACGGTATTAAATAATTTAAAATACATTATACAAATATAATTAAAATACATTAAATATTTTTTTCGGTTAGTCTGCTTTTAACCGCTTAATACACTCAAACGAGTTAACTTTGGCTTAAAAATTACCAATTTATTATTAATTTATGATTACCGAGTTGACTTGGGCTTGAGAAATAGGTAATTTACTATGATGTCGAAGCAATATGTGTTATTCTTAATTTTGGCTTCAACGAATTGGATTTATGTGATTTTTTTTTCGAGGTATGCAAACATTATTTTATGCATAAAGTAAATTTAAAAAAAATCTTGGATAAAATGATTGCTTTATGGTTTTATTCAAGGAAAAGGAGTAGAGAGAAATGTGGTTAAATTTAATGTAAGGATTTTCGTAAGCACTTTACGGTAAGAACATAAAATAAATTTGTTAAATATAGCAATAGGAAAAAAATATTTGGTATGTGACTTTTTGAAGTTTCTTGTTTTATATCTTTTTTTAATTTCTCATGCAAAAAATGATTTCAGTTTAATAATGGATGGAATTTAATGATTTGATTCAAAGCTGCTTACAAAAATTTGTGATTTAGATAGATATTTATATGCCTAAAAATGTCTTGATTTAATAAACTATATGTTTGGCAAAATGAAAAAAAATGTTGCAAAAAGCAGATAAAGTCTTAAAAAGAAATATTAATCTAACTGTACGAAAAATTTTTATAAAAACATTCTTTAAAAAACATTATATAAAAACATTTTTTAAACCGAAAGCCCTGCTGTGAATATATATTATAATTTAGTATGTATTAATTTTATTGATTTACATATTTAATAAATTTTTAATGCTACAGTTTGTCCCAATTTACATTATATATTTATGATAAAATTTAATTACTTCAAATCTTTACTTTCATAAATTGACCTTTTAAATCAGATTATACTTTAATAAACTCTTAAGATCATCGTACGTGTTAAAATATTAGATCATCGGATTATTTTGTCGTATAATGTAGATAAGCGGGAAATAAACTTTAAATATTCCCACATTGTGGGATTGCAACCATTGATGTTATAATTGAACAAATAAAAAAATTTCGTACAGTTAGATTTTGCAATTTTCGATTGAAAAAAACCTCCCTTAAAACTCTTCTGAAAGTTATTGGCAATGAATCTCACAATTTTGAGACATGGACAAGAGATGATAACGACATTTCAGTTGATATTTCACACACCTAACTTAAATTTCATTTTTCGTGTTACTAAATATATATATTTTGAGACCAAGATTCACTTAGCATGCTGATCGTGGTGATACGGTTGTCATGGTAGCCGAGCCGTGATACCATTAAATTCGCTGCGTAGTGGGGTTGATTCAAGTTAAATCAGTCGAAGTCCTTCCGCTGGCATTGTGTGGAAGTCTGGAGTGCCAACTCAAGTATTGTCCTCGTCATTTGGCAGGGTTCAACATCCCAAGGTCCGTCGCCAACAGCCCTCGTGTTGCTCTTAAGGGCAAACACTCAATCTTTCAACCACTTAACATGCAGCATTATCTATTCCTTCGCTTGACTGTGCTTAGGTGCAATTAGAGCCCGAGCTAGCGCCTTGATTTCAATATCGGCGGTAACAAAAATCGTGACCATGACCATTGGATATTCTCGAGCCTTGCATCATTAAAAAAAGTTGCATAAAATGCTAAGAAGAAAGAAATAAAAATACCAAAGAAAAAAAATATTAACTCTTTCTTCTATTGTCAGTAGTATTAGTTATGCCCTTTTAACATAATTCAGAAGAATTAAATTTAGGGAAAACTTCGAACCATGAAATATAACGAGATAATTTGTACTTTTTAACTATACAAACTATACTTAAAATAGCAGATATTATAACGGACAAGGAAAAAAGCGACATAAGAAACAATAGACTTACATAGTAATTATTAAACATAATAAATCTATTTATTTGAAAAACTTGGTATAAACTACCTATTTCGATCAATAATCAGAAACCATCGTAAACGTGGTAGTAATGACAATATTTAATTATCATTTTGTAATTTAATTTTCTAGTTATTTTGATATATTTAATAAGAAAATATTTAAAATATTCTTCTCTTCCATTTTTAAAAAGAAAAATTGTAAAAAAAAATGTCTGAAAATATCTAATAAGTTAAGTTATATACAAAAGTAAAAAAGGAAAATATATTGTACTTTTATAAGGTACTAAATAATTTGCTCAAATAGTGACACTAGTTCTAAAACCACACACATTTTGATTTACTTCTTTTTATTTTAAAAATAGTGAAACTTATTTTTCGTTTGTTTGAGAAACAAAAGCGTGGCACTTTATTTCGGTGACAGTTTTTCCAATGTGCGCATTTTTTCCCGACTATGTTTATCATATTTTTCAATTGCATTCGCATAAAACCCAAAACAAGACTTCATAACTCTCACACGTTCCAGTTTACTTCCTTTTCCTCTTGTTTTCATAAACCTGGGAAAAACCTCTTCCTTCGCGACTTTACCTTTAAAAATACCTTATTTTCGATTTCAAAATAATTCCACATAGGGGGATCATATCACCTTTTCCGCTTTTGTCGCCTAGTCTCACTTCTTTCTGTGTGCGTAAACCTCATATCTTCATTGTTATTCATACCCCCCCAGAAGAGAAGTGCCACTAGCTTGGAGTGTACAATTCCCACTTTGTAATGCTCTATCGCCCTTTTGTCACAGCTTTCAAAGGGACACCCAGACACCCATAGTCGTCCTCGGGAGGTATTGTAACAGGAGGGTTGCACCGATATGGTAATCTATTTGGCGATATGTCTTTTCCGCCAATGTTGCTCAGGGTTTGATGTGGATTGGTAATAAAGCGGGATTTTAAAAAGAAATGCTGATAAAAGGATTGAAAATTATTAGAATCTGGTTCAGTGTTACTTAACTTTGAAAAGAAAATGGTTAATGTAGTTTTTTTACAGAAAAATATATTTAAATATGATTTTATTATTTTAACTTTGTGACTTTGGGCTATTTGCGATTTTCTCTTTAATAACCTCGGGCACCTTTTAGTAATTTGCATTGCATACAGTTACAACAGCTTGCAAACCAGACTGAAACTGATTAAGTAAATTAGATGAAGGTAAGAAATGTAATGAATTGACTTTAGGATAGTGAGGCAAATAAACGAAATATAATTGAAAGGAAAGAGAAGGGAATTAGAGGATAGCGACAAGCTGATAGATATTTGTAAATTAGAATAAATCATCGTAATTAATCGTTTGGATTGATATGACTCCTAGTTAGATTAATAAGAATTGAATGTTATAAATAAGAAGTGTATGAATCGGAAAGAGTGATTGGTAAGCTATTATTAGAAAATTAACTAGGAATCAGATTATACGTGATAAGTTAAATTAAATGAAGATAAGCAATATAAGGAATTGAATCCGAGATTGTGATATATAAGTGAAATAGAATTGAAAGGAAAGAGAAGGGGCAGGAAGTTAACAACAAGATGAGTGGATTGAGGAGGGAATCATCGTAGTTAATAATTGGAATTGAAGAGACTTCTAGTTGGAGAGTTATACGAGTCGAATCTGTGATAAACAAAAAGTGTGTGAATCGGAACGAGTGATTTGGTAAGCTAAGATTTTATTATTAGAAGATAAACTAAGATTGATTGAGTTAAGAGGCATTCGAGAAAGGGCGATCTTACTTATTCTTTGGTGGTTAATAAAGTGTCTTGTTCTGTTCTTATAAATCTTTAGTTGTAGTTTTAAACTTATTGACTCTTTAACTAGACTCTGAGATGGCAGTAGAGTTAAATAATGAAGGGAATACGTGGCAAAGTTAGAACCTAACGATATTTTAAGTACATATAGTTTGCAAATTGCTTAAAAAATTATTATTAGGATTGTCAATTTTTTTAGAGTCTTGATATAATATGTAGGATAGAGATATTTGTTCTATTCTGATTGCGCCAAAATTGGATCTTAAGTCAATCTGCATGAAATTTAAATATTAGGAAAGTGATTAAAAAATTCACAAAATGATCACATAGATTTATATTTTTTCTGTTCAAAAATCTTTTTTTGCAGTAAATATTCATTTCTGTAAATACATGACAAATTTTCCATGTTTAAAAATCAACTCATGTTGGTTCTAATTTATATACAGGGTTGAAAAACTCAATCAAATGAACTTCGAACGTCCCTTAAAGGGAAATTTCGATAATTTATTTAATAGCTAAATAATTCAGCAATCAATTCATTAAATAATTCACTTTTGGAGATGCTAATTTTAATGTATTGAGTATTACGAGAAGGCTTAATGCGATTGAAAATGTATTAAAAAAACATTGAATGAATGAAATTTAATACAGAAAAAATATGTTACTAGTGATGTATTTTAATACGAATGATTCAAAAGTTTTCTATTTTCACAGAAAATTAAATAGTACGATTAAGTGCAAAACAATTTATATGAACCATCCAAGATGAATTTTGAAAACTATTACAGAAATCCCAGTGGCTTAACTTACGTTTCTCATAAGCTCATCTCTTAACATTGCTTAATAAAGCGATATAGTACATATTTAAATGCACTTTGTCGTTGTGTGGATTAAATAAAACAAAATTTAATTTTTTACCAACGGATATTTGAAAATTGAAAGACTTTTGGTTATTTTAAGTGTTGTTATTACTGCAAAAGAAATCTCTTTTCTGTGCACCGAGAAAAAGCTGAAGTAAAATATTTGTATAATAAAGAGAAACAGAGACAACAGAGAAAGCAAAGATCAAAATGAATTTCAGAATCTAAATTCTTGAAAAGGTTTGAATTGGAAATGCTTAAAATTCTCACTGTGCAACTATCAACAAACCACGATTTATTGGCAAAAATGATTATTGTTTCTTTGCAACACACGTCTTTTCTCACAGTACATGAATGCGGATGACTTTTATCGAAGTCCTTAACCCTTCAGGGCTTTGATCTCCGTTCCTCTGGAAAATAATGGGATAACTGAATTTCCTTTTGATCCGGGAATAAATTAATAATTCAGGAATTAAGATAAAAGTTTCTTAATACGAATTAAATCTGAAATTGAATACTTTAAGAATTCAAAGAATTAAGGTTAATTGATGAAAGATAGAATTTGTATTTATAAGGGTTTAATTTTTATAAGCATAACAAATTGTAAGTTTCAATGCTATGCATTGATTGGAGTTGGGTAAATTAAAAGATAGAACACAGTGTTCATTAAATTAAAGTGAAGATGAAATAAAATTACATTTATATACTTAAAAATGAATTTATGGTGTTTTGTACATGTTAGAAAAGTTTTAATGAGTTTTGCACTAGGAAGTGTCAGAAGAGTAAAAAAATATTCAGTAATCAGGTTCGGCAGACAACGGTTTTCGAGGCCATGCGGATATATCCCCCCCCCCCCCCAAAAAAAAAAAAAAAAAAAAAAAAGAACATGGGTTTTTATTTTTTTTTTTTTTTTTTTAACCACTCGGACACAACAATCGACTCTAAGTGTGTCAAACAGTTACTTTTAAGTAATAGGTTCTAGCATATTCATTCTTATCTGAAGTAATAGGTTTCAATATCCTATTACTTTCCAATTATATGTTCCAATATTTTATTACTTTCAGAATAATGTTCCTATTCTGTATTTTTTCAAAATATATGTTCAGATATCCTATTACTTGTTTCAATATGCTATATTATAATAATTTTGAAATATATTTTACTACATTAATTTTGACTTAAATATATATGTTTATTCCAATAAAAAATTAGTTCTGGAATACATTCCACTAATGCCTTTTTTTTAAAAACCGTTGCAAATTCAAATTACTTAAGGAAGTCAAAAAAAAAATTGTAATATAAGCACTATTAGAATTGAGAATAGGTCTTTGTATGGAATATATTACTGATGGAATAGGGTTCCAAAGATGTAACACTATTATTTACCATATTACGTGAAATAATGCCTTTCCCTACCACCGACATGATTAGCTAAAGTTTATTTAATGTATCTTACTATGTCCGCAACCAACAAAAGAGGAAAGAACTTTTTTTAGTTAAAAATGAAGAAAAATTAGGCCATTATTAAAAAATTCCTACTTCTTAAAATGATTTTAAATTTATGGGTAGGGCTCAAGTGCAATGCAATGCAAAAAAAACGAGCACACCAAATTTTGTAAGATTTCATATATAAGCTTCGAATTACGGCATTTAGGAAGTGATTTTTTTTACAAAAGTCTAGAACAGCATTTTAAAAATTAGCCCTTATATTTATAAAATATGGATATTGCATAGCGTTAAATGCTTGTCATTTATTTTGACTAATCGTAGGCGGAAAATAAAGGCAGTTTTACAAAATTATCTTATAGATTTCAATATTTTTGCCAAAATTCCATTTTTTAACATAAATGGGTTCCGCAAAATATAGTTCCATTCAAATACGCCTAATTAAATCGAGAATTTTCACTGACAGAAAATCTAATAAAAATAGGACTATTTAATCATGTCGCCTTCAGATATCAATTTTTCATCTTGTTAAAATTTTAATTATTTTATACAGATTTATTTTGTTAAAAACTTACTTTCTGTCTGTCTCGGATTCAGTATTATATATATATATATATATATATATATATATATATATATATATATATAGTAAATAATTAATAAACAAATAGAAAAAAATTGTTGTAGATTGAAAAATTAAGTTAAGCGTTTAAATTCTCATAAAACAAATTGAATTTTAAACTCCCACTTAAAGTATACTTCTTAAAAATCTTAGCTGCTTGAACCTGTAGTAATCTTTTTTATTTATCTTAAAAATACAGTTTATAAAAATATAATTAATATTTTTGATATCTGCATACAGAAAGATATACATATATAAAGACTTCAGAAAAATATACATATAAAAGAAAGTTCTTCCTTTTTTGAAATGTAATTTCGTACATTATATTAGTGAAAAGGTTAGAAAATGATAGTTTTGAATGAAACATATATAAAATTTAAAATGATATAATTAGTGATTTAAGGGCTTTGTATATATATATATATATATATATATGCGAAAAGCATGTTATAGATTCCACAAAAATTAGCTAATTTCATTATTTACAGCAAATGAACATTTTAAAAGTAACATATTAATTTTAAAACCAAACATAACGAAACAAACAAACGTATATATGTATATATAATCTATTTTAAAATGTATAATTTTCCTAAATTTTTTCCACGGATATATAGAAGAAATGACCATTGCACTTTAGCCCGGTAAAAAAAAAACCATTTCGAAAGGAAAATAAAAACAAATCAATCTTCACGGAAAACACTATTTTTTCTCTGTCCGGAAAGAATTTCGACTGTCTCAAATATAATGCATTTGAGATAAAGAGTTGTGAAGTTGTTCGAAATCAAATTTTAATTAATAAAAGGCCCCTATTACTTCTAATTCTAAATTTTGTACTTAAGAAAATGGAAACTCTTTATTTTATTTTCAAAATAAACTTTTATTCTAAAAGCACTGCACAAATCTAAGAAATTTCAATGAAGCGTGGGTTATTTGCATTCTTTTTTTAGAATATTTATACCTATTTAGTTGCACGCATTGTAGTAATTTTATCTCATTTGTATCGATTTCTCTAGGGCTTTCCCGGATTTGTTAGCAAAAAAAAGACCATGGAAAATATAATGATATTTGCAGTAGATCCATTTGTGCAATCATGGATCATTTCTTTTTGCAGTACTTCGTTTTTATTAAATAAAAGATCTGATTCACTATATCAAATCCTTCATTTTCCGTTCATGTAATACTTATAAAAGCTTTTAAATCTGAATATCAGTTTTGATACATTTCAAAGCAATAAACTTGTTTTAAAAAAATATCCAATTTTCACTGTATCCTAATTGTAGAATTACAATTTGTGAACATCCTTGGTTTCCTTTCTTTTATTTAGTTGTAGAGACTTTCCATCAAATTGGTTTTATTCGAACCTTCTAATACTAAAAATCTAATATCTAAATTATTATGTATGTGGAACAAGTCTCTCGATTCTCATACAAATTTAAAGATTAATATAATAAGTTATTACTTATTTGATACTTCCTAACCGGATCCAAGTCAGTACTACACTTGTAAGCTGGATTCCACTATACGTTGCTTTACATGTGATTACTCTGCACTAACATTGACCTATCTAATCCTTTTATTCTTATCAATTTAAGCATGCATCTATTTCCTATGAACTAACTTCCAATCTGTTACTGTCTATTAGAATTCTAAGCAGTTCGTAAATATTTTGACAACAATCTTATTCACTACATTTCATTATTTCTAATCTAATTGATACGAGTCCCGGTTAATTTAACTGATGAAGTTCTCAAATCAAATAACGTCGTAAAACAGCCCACAAAAGGTTAATTGGAAGAAAAAAATAAGTGAGAGAGTTCAATTATGAATTATTAATTAGTTCTATACCTATTTTTTAACAAGAAATGTGATTTTTCATGACACAAATACGATTTCTAACTATATTAAATTTTTTAACTCTAATTATTATAGTTTATGTTTATTTTCGGCTTGATAATAAGTAAAGAATAAAAGCTATACATCTGCAATAACTATAAATTTTATTTAAATCCCTAACATCATTTGCTAAAAACGTTATTAATGATAAAAACCGATTGTGAACTATGTTATTATTTATAACTTATAACTTGGGATAACTGTTATTGATACGTTATAGGGAATCCTCAAAGTAATGAAATGTCATAAAGTCATAAAGGAACTGACAAAAAGAAGCTCAAGCATCTGAATTACCATTTTTTTTTAAAGTGTGACACATTGATGTACGATAATAACCTGAAATGAGGCTATGTTCCAGATATTCCAAAGAAAATTGCATTTAAAATCCCTTAATTTTTTTTTTACAAATCCCCCCCCCCCCCCGATAAAGAGGAACTTTAATAAACGACTGATAGCACTCGAGATGGCTAGGCTTTTTCCCCAATGATTCTATTCTCTAGTCATTTCCTTTGTAATGTTTAGTTAAAATATTAATATTAAATTCTAACTGGAAATTGTCTCAGTGAAAGATCAAATAATGCTTATTTTTGAAATGATCTCGCTGTAATTATTTATTAGATTATTTTTTAATTTATTTTGCGATCTATCAATTAGCATTTCTAAAATTAATCAAAAATCAACTAGGATTAAAAAAGTTTCTTAAAAATTTCTTAATATTTGTATCCTTTTTAAATATGAATATGTTATTGGATACTACACATCGTAAAGGAACACTAATAAATGACTCAAAAAAATTAAAATTATATATTTAATTTTATTCCCATATTGACTCGATATTAAAGGTAATATTTAATGAAGTCTTAACTTTCGTTCAGATTGCTTGATTAATTTGTAATATCAAACATTATTTATATTTATAATAATTGAAAAAAAAAATTTAATTTAATAGTTTGCCATTTTTTACATCAAACTGCAGTAATATCAGATGAAAGATGAATTACAAAAAAGAATAATCTAAAAATAACTTATTATTACGGATGTGAAATAGAAGTTTATCCCACGTACTCAACCAAAGATTGACTGAAAATTATTTTATCTCAATAAGAACAAAAGGGGATCCGAGTTTGGAGCAAGCTTATTCACTGAGATCAAGTTCATTAATAGTGCACCGATGACCACTTAACCAACTAGCATCACTGTTGGGAACACAATATGCTCATCAACCTTCAAAATCCTCTCCGCATACAAACTCGTTCAATTTCGTGATCTAATTTAAGTACGATCTTCTGTTCTATTCACTGCATTTCTAAATTAATGCTAATTTATATAAGTCATGGTTTATTCACAAGTCGAGGTTTTGAAATCAAATAACGTCATAGAGTTATTCAAGAGGTTAGTTAAAGGGGGGAAACTTGAGAATCTTATACACTATTTTTCAACAGGGAAAAATTTAGATAAAAACTTGTGAAACTTTGAGCACTATTTTCTTTAAATTACTTTAAAAGTCACATTAATTATTTTTGAGGTCTTGAATCTCTATCATTATGTCATATTTGAATAAATAGATTACTCATAATCTTGAGCTTCTCTTTGCCAGTGCCTGTCGCCTATTCTAAAGTTTTATTTTATTAAATTCATTACCAATAATTCCAACAACTGCACGAAATAAAAATATCAATATTATTGAATGTGCTCGGTGATAAATTGAAGTGGACTTTTGTTACAAATTCCTAATCCAGGGAATACTTCATTAGGAAAAAAAATGTAGTAAGATGGAACTATTAATATTTTATATGTTTGTAAAGTAAAGTATTTAAGTCATTTAACTTTTTTTCCCCATACATTTTTATAAAAGGCTATTGTGTTTCTCTGTTTACCCATGCTTTTAAGAAACCTTGCCATAATTCTTTAATTGCTTATCCATGTAAACTAAACATTTAAAGGTTTTTTTTTTTTACTTTGTGGAGGAGGAAAGAGTCCATCCTTTTAAAATCTAAAAAAATTCAAAGGATGATGGAAAATATACTTCAAATAAGAATGTACATACAACAACCTTCGATCTTTTTTGCTTAACCCTTTCGCTACCGGAGGGAGAAACGTTTTTAGAAAAAGTTATCGTATTATTGAAATTATAAGCTTAAAAAATAAATATTTATATGTATGTCTTTTTTTATATTTTAGCTTTATATATTTTAACTTTAAAATTTCATTTACTTAACTTTTATATTTAAATCACTATCTCTAACATTATATAAACAATAAGATTTACATCGCTTTTTTTTAAGAGTAAACTTTGTCAACTATTGATTGTCATAATCTTTAACACTGTTGATGAAAAATAGATACATCAGTATTTATAATTAGAAAAAAAACTTGGTCACAAAATTTATCCTTTATACCTAAATAATTATCTAAAGATTGTAATTTTAAAAGAGATTGTAGAAGCATATTTAATGCAATTAATTTTTTGAAGAGTTTGTATCCAGTTTTATAATATCGTTTTCCAAAAATAAATATTCGGAAAAATTGCATCGATAATGCAAGTTATGGAATAAATTTAATCGAAATTTTCTCATTGCAAGAGAGGGGGGAAAACGCTTACACTCTGTTTTATCTGTAAAGATGTTTTAACTGCGGATAGAGTATCTTTGCGACGAAACTTAATTGCGGATAAAAACTGAAACTGAAAGGCGATGATTTTATGAATTACAAAAGTTCCAATTTTTTCTGCAATGTAATACTTCTTGGTAAAAAACAAAAACAAAATTGTGAGGAAAGGAATAGTGAATCTAGAAACTCAAAAATGTTCAAAATTTGCTGAATTTTATTTTCAAAAATTGATATCCAGAATGTTAATCATAAAACAATTCACCTCTACATTACTTTAACATTCTCCTCTTCCCCCCCCCCCGCTGTCACATTATTACTGTTCAATGAATAAATTGTAAAGTGTTGCTCAAAAATAGACAGTTGTTAACTAGATTATTTGCATATATTAAATGTCAAAATAATTTTCCCTCAGAATTGAAAAATAAAAAATACTTTTAGAAATTAAGTAACAGGAAGCTATTTTATTAGCCGTAACAGTGTTAAAAACATGCACTGTTTTTCCTTCAGTGCTTTTTCCAATAAAATTATTTATCTTTAAAAAAAGAAATTTTTTTTCATTAAATACTTGAAAATCGAATTTCTCCAAATTCTCGCCAAAACTACTGCTTCCTCGCCAGGACATGACAACCCAGAACGGGCCAAACCGCAGTGTATCAGTCAGTCAAGTGGAGGAAATAAAGCTGTTAGGGGCGGTGGGCGGAGGGCCTAGCAATCATGGATTCGCGAGCGGAGAAAAGCCCAGCGTAGCGTAAATCATTAGCGGGCCGGGCGTACGGGAGAATCGCCAGATGTCTCGCGAACAACCAAATCCTTTGCGCGCAGTTTATTGGCAGCGGTCTCTAATCCCGGTCTCCAAGACCGAATCGCGCTCCTCTGTCAATACCTGTAGGCTAGGACTCCGTCGCATGCCTTGGAGGAACAGTGGCGTGAAGGGGCGTCTTCGGGGAAATCCTTTTAATGCCCCTCAATCATGGTGTATGGAATACTGTGCGATTATGGAGGGCGAAATGAAATTTTTGTGCTCCAGGAAAAGCGAAAGGGGAAAAAAATAATAATAAAGGTACAGAAAAATAATTTTGTGAGGCATATATCTACGTTCGATATGCTACAATGGTTTGGGGTACAATGAACCTCAAAGTAGTCTATAAAAGCCAATAAGCGTGACTTTTTTTTTAGCAATAATGTTGAAATTTAAGATTAACACAAAGAGAGAAAAATATTTATAAATAATGTTCAGCGTAGTCGATGTAACAATTTATTAAACATGAATTTTCTTTAAAAAATTTATCTTTCATTAATTTTTTAACAATAATTAATTTTCCAATTGAATAATTATTTGAAATCATTTATTCGAGAATTCGGTTGGAAACACGATTGAATAAAATACAAGTAAAGAATTAAATTACTCTGATATTGCAAGATGGTTTTTCTGCAATAATTAATTTTGAAGAAAAGGGTTCGATGTTTTAAGTTTTTATTCCCAAGTTATACAAAAACTGAAAATTTAAGAAATGCATAGATTTTGACAAAATATTTACTAAATAAATAAAGAAAGAAAGAAAGAATTCTAAAGTAGAATTTTATCTGAGATTGAGTTAAGTAAACAAAAAAATTTTACCAAAAAGAAGTACAATTCTTGAATTGTAGAAAGGCCGAGGTTCCAACACAAACAGTTTATTCGAACTATATGTATAATAAAAATTTAACCATTTGAATTTGTTATGAATCTGTTATACGTTAACACTAGTTAATTCTGTTTTTTAATAGAAGGTACTAAATCAAATTTCCAAACAACAAAAAGACAAAAAATTTATGTCTTACTTGAATTAAAATATATTTAAATTGATAAGCGCAAGTACCCTTTTTTCTTAATAAAACAAATAAGTGAAAGAAAAAGTGAAAATTCAACAACAAATCTAAAACAATAAATGTTCTAAGTCTAAAAATTAAAAAGAAAAACGATATTGATATGTGAGAAAGACATCTGACCACAGTCAAAATGCGCTGAATTAATAACTGAAGGAAAATCCGAAGATATCTCTTTCGTTGTGGTGATTATTTATGGATTTACTTATCAAATTCAAGGACGTGGAAAGTAACTTTAAAGGCAATTTTAAACTAAGTTATAATTTTTTAAAAAGTACATGGAAGAAAATTTTTTCATAAAAGGAAATAGACCAAAACTTTTCATAATAACATAATGTGGAAATTCTAATAAAAAATTTTGAAAGAAAAACATTTTATTTTCCTCAGAGACAGTATTACTGAATTGAGTTTAACTAGGGGGACCTTGAAGAAAATAAGTGTGGAATAACAATCTAAAAGCTGCTGTAATAATATATTTTAATATAAATCAAATTACATAAAATAAGGGATTTTTTTTAAAGTAAAAAAATCATCTGATATTCTTTTCATATTTTTCAATTTTGACACGAGTATTGTTGTAATAATATGCAACAGAATTGTTATAAATTGTCAAAATTTTACATATAGGTGAAATTCGTATGCTGTTTAAAATTTTTCACTTTGAAGTATTAATATTTTTAAAAACTTATAATCCTTTCAAGTGTAGATGTAATCAAAAGCTTTTGTTCTAAAGAATAAAATGTATCAATAAAAACAAAACTTTAATTTTTCTCGAATAAAAATTTATTCACTTTTTTATAATTTATCAAACTGTATTTTTACTTTTCTTTTTTTAAGAAAAGTAAGCTTCCCATACATATTTTGATCAAATCAGTTTCTCTCGAATTGGGCTTATACATTTTTAATTTCCATAATATTAATAACAATAATTTTGATATTTTAAGCTGTGTAGAATCAGCATCTAATCAAAATTCTGCTGCCCAGAATGTTGGAGAAAAAGTTTTTAAGTCACGAGAAATTAAAAAAAAATAGTTACAAAAAATGTATGTAAAGAAAATAATGTATTCATTTCAAGAAACAAACATAAAAATAAAATTACTCATAAGTAAGTAGAGCAACAACTTTGCAACAAATTAAGTTCTGCTCAATTTTATATATTTTTAATTGAATTCCTAACTCAACTCCAGGCTAACCCTTTGCGTATTACTTGAACCAATTATGTACTAACAATAGCAAAATCAGACCAAAAAGTTTACTCTATTCATTTTGTAATAAACAACATTTTAGAAAACTTCAGATATTGAAAATCGGTTTCAGAAAAAAGTATTTTAATATCTCTAAATACGCTAGAAGCTGCAATCACCAACTGAAAGAATGATGCCATTGAAAGTATTTGCGTAAAGCAATCGTACAAAATAGTTAACAAAAGTTAAGAAAATCACTGCTGTTCGACATGAAGAGGAAAAATTTAAAAATTCAGAAAAACAATGTTGGTAAAATAGGTAAAATATTTAAATATGAAATACCAAAATGTTTCAAATTTGCCATATTCGAAGTTTCGTTTAATTATACTGTCATGTTGCCACAAAGTTTTAAACAAAAATTAAAGAAAATAAAATAAATTGCGTAAAAATTCTTTAGAATCGTTTGCTTTTTTCGATTATCTATTAGATGATTACGGGCTAATGAAATAATTTCAAATTTTGAAACTTCGTTTATAAATTTTTTTTCATTTAAAAATTAAAGATGATCATTATCAGAACAAGTAAATTTTTATAAATGTAGTGATAATTCTTAGCACTTGGTTAACATATACAGCTCTTGGATAGAAATTAGACTTTAATATACTAATGAATAAGTTATTCGTTTGTTTAAATTTTAGTCTTGTTATTTTACATAGTTATTCAATACTTTTCTATTCTAATACACTAAGGAATTATCGTAAAATCTTCGGTAAAACCATTTCAATTAATATACATAGCGTTAATCAACTTATTTTTAGTGACAAACTCCTAAATTTTAATACATGATTCAATTCATTTCTGATTACGAAAAAAATTACAAGAAATCTATGCATAAATTGAAAGATTCTAAATTTTCAATAAACTTTTTTTTCAAAAGAATCAACAAATATATTGGAAATTAGACCAAAAATTATTTCGAGTCAGCTATAAAAATTTTCTGAAATATAATCTGCAATTGTCAATATTTATATCTACATTATGTGTTACTCTGGAATAAAATATTATTACAATTCAAAACAAATATTTTCCTATAAAATACCGAGTAGTAGTAATCTGAATTGAAACTTTCTCCATTAAAAATTGTTGAAGAAAATTTTTTAAAGATAGAAAAATCAAATGTAATTTTGGAAACATAGTTTTTATTTCACATTTTCTGATTGATTTCCCACAAAAAGGATTATACAGAGTAAATTCTCTTTGATAAATTTTAAATAATATTACACTTTATGAGGTGTTTTGAGAGCGATCTGTAAGTATAACAAACAATTTTGATTTATGTTATCGTCTAACTCATTCTTCATAGAGAAACAATATTCATTTTTGCATATATTTATTATTATGTTTATTTTATAACATTTCTTATATAAAAGGGATAGAGATTTCCTTACCCTTATAAGAAGAAAAATGATTACCAATAAAATAAACGAAAAATTAAAGATTTAGTTAAATAAATTATTTTTGTCTACTTTTGTATACTATAAAATAAAATTAAAAGAAACTTCTTTTTCAAAATAAAAGAAATTCTTATTCTTTTTACAAATTTAAAATCTTAGATATACAAGTAGCAGAAGTTGAAAAGGAAACCATATATATATATATATATATATATATATATATATATATATATATATATATATATATATATATATATATATATATATATATATATATATATATATGGAGAGAGAGTTCAATTTTTGAAAATTCAAAGTTTAATTTCTTGTGTATTTTTTGCATGATAATAATAATTAAATTATTTTGATCAATACGCAAAACAATCTAAAGAAATAAATAAATTATAAATGTGTTGTATTTACAACAACCCAAAATTATCTAACCTGAAATAAATTCGAAAATTTATAAATAAAAAAATTTTTTTTTTTTTTTTTTGTATTTATATTACTTGGGTTGAAACTTTTATACTGTAAAAAAACATCCTTAAGAGTGCTGAAGTTCTTCAAGAGAGCAAAGTATATACACATTATAGATAGAAAGAAATAGTATAACTACCAATTTTAAAATTCTTTTCAACTTCATCAAAAGCTATCACAAATTGTGTTTCAAATAAAAGCGGCCGTATTACCGTTGGGTTCTTTTACTTGAAAACTCTTGATAAATTCATGGACTTAGAGTTTTCAAAAGTAAATAACAATAAGTTCATAACACACTTATCAGCTTATACTAAAACAATTAAAACATCGATATATCATGTCCATACTTCCTACAGTGCTTATTAAGAGGCTGTTTTTTCGTCCCTGTGTTAAGTAACCCGATCGAAACTTGGAACACATTTTCCAAGTTAGAAAGAACTGTTCCACAGTTCTTAATCCATTTCAAAAACATCACAGTTTGTGATGTTGTGAACGATACATTCGTTTATGATAGTACTCTACTCTTAAAATTTAGGAACATTCCAAAAATGCGCCATTTTCAATAGAACATAGAATTTTAATATCATTAGCATTACAATATAACAGACCAAGCATGGATCACATTTACACTAAAAGTGTTGGTTCACTCATAAACAAGTAATAACTATGCTTTAGCCGCAGTAGCCTGGTGGTCATGACCGCGGACACAAGGCTGGCATTGTTCCTCAGTAACTTAGATTCGAGCCTGTTACTAAAGACCCGTGGTGTAACTGGGCTGATGCACATTAAATCACAAGGGGCTCAGGAAATCACTCCCATGGGCGCAGTAGCCAATATGTCCAGGGATTCATGACCAGCGTTGTTTTCAAGTCTTGGGTTTCCCAGAGCCTGATGCCCGAAAAACTCTGCTTCAGCAGGTTTGATACTAGTATCTGGTTGAGGTTCAAAATCTAATCGACATCGAAGCCCTCATGTTAGGGTGTGGAAGTTTGGAAATTGATGTGCCGGCTCTGAGTGTCATCTTCGTCCTTGACCAGATTCCAAAGTTACGAGGTCTGTCACTAATTGCCTCTCTTGTTATACAGTACGTTAATAAACAATCACATATAGGTGGGTACTCTCTAAAAAAAGATGGCGAAGTTAGAATATGAAATTAAGTTTGGCGAGTTTTGTTATCGGGAAAGAAGGTTCAAATTTCGGGTCCCATTCTTTTAACATTACGCGGAGGTGGCAGCTAGAAACGCATTTCTTAAAGAGAGCCTTCAATAGAACGAAGAGGCCTAAAAATCTACACCAGTCTACCTGTAATCGAAAACCCTGTTATCGTAGAACGACTCTCGGAAATCGTGGGAATGCGACAGCAGATTTTGGCGCTCGGAAAAATTACATCTTCCTCCGCACTAAGCCACGACGTCTTCTCCCCTACGATACGCTCGCCAACGCACAAGAAAATACAAGGGGAAAAAATACATCTACTAGGCGTGAAAAAACACAGACACTAT
Source organism: Nephila pilipes (assembly GCA_019974015.1). Classification (NCBI taxonomy): domain Eukaryota; kingdom Metazoa; phylum Arthropoda; class Arachnida; order Araneae; family Nephilidae; genus Nephila; species Nephila pilipes. The sequence continues at coordinate 586,207 of BMAW01064441.1, read as the reverse complement.
GTTATACATATATTTCGAAGGGCTATGCTTAATAGTACTCCATTTCAGTGAGGGATGATATCTGGGGTGGTGCAAAAAAAATTAATTTTGTGTGAGTATTTTTCTTTGGGAGTTGAATTGGTATTTTTTTGCCTATCTGAAATGTATTTTATCGTCCGCTAAGGTAGTGGGGAAAAGGTGGGATTAATTTGGAGAATTTTCCGATTAGTTTAATTTCGTCATCATATTATCTCATGATTATCTTGGGAGAAAGAAAAATATATTTTAATGACGAAAATGAAACATTTTAAAAACGTGAATGTAATAAAAATTGCTACTTTTCACTTTAGTTTTAAGCTTGTATATCTTTAATTATGTATTGAAAATATATTTATAAGATCTTAAAAATTTTAGTTGTTAAAATATCAGCATACATCTGGCTTGTGTTTTATCTTTATAATCGGAATATTGGAAAATTATTGAATATACAAAGTATATTAAATAAAAAACGTTGTGTACTTTTATATTAATTAATTTAATACAAGTTTTTATAAGCTAAATTAAAATTAAAGAAACTCTGATATAAAAGTACTTACAATTCTTCACTATTATTTTTTAAAATTTTTATTTATCTGATTCGGGTTATTTCAAAGCTTAGATATGGATACATAATTCTTTGAGTCCCATTATTGAGAAAATAGATTTTCGAAAATTATCATTTTAAATAGGCTGGATTATTTTATTATTAATACAATCAATTGATTAAGAATTTATCTCCAAAAAGACATTATTCAGAAATATATACTATAAGTAGTGAGAAATAATAAAGAAATTTTATATTAACTATTACAGTATGAATTATGTAAATATATTGTACGTTGTTTTTGAGCTTTTAAAATTTTAGATTATAAGGAATGTACGATAAATTAAAACGCAGATTCTTTTAATTCGTTTGTTTTTAATTTAACAAAATTTTAAATTACTCATGCATCTTGGTAAATAAAATATTTTTATTCAAAAAGATATTCATTACAAGAAAATAGATTATTTCTTTGTTCTTAAAACCATTCTGGTTATCTTCATACAATGTTTCTATGTACCTATATTGGTATATATATTCTTTTAGGCAGGACTTTTTACATAAAAAGATAACAAAATATTCTCTTTTTCTCTGGATTGGGAAAAAAAACTAAAGGAAAAACACTACTTCGATCATTTTATTCCATAAAAGAATAAGAAATTGTGCATGTCCTTTATTATATGTGCTTTTTAGCCACAATATCTCGTTTACATTGAGGGAAAACGTTTTAGATTTGCTCTGCAGGGAATTTACATACTCTCTTCGTTCTTTATATATATCTATAGCGCGTACCGCAACAGATTTACTATAAACAGAACTACTTATTTATTCCCAAAAACTTCCCTGAAAGGAAGAAACCGTACTAAAAATATTGTCTATTATCTAAAGGTTTTCCAAAAGACTTGGGAAATAAATCCCATTCATATATGTATGACACAGATTTCCATAATATTTGGAAAAAGACATATTTCGTTCCGAATACGAAAACATAAATCCCCGCATCTCACTCTCGTAAAAAACATACTGTCATCCGCCTTTGATCCATTGGAAAGGGTTCTATTCGGAACAGGAATTTGGAGGGCGATTTTGTAAGATTTGCATAGCTCGAGAGATTTCTTGCTTTATTTGTCCCCTAACTCGATGGTTAAAATCAGTGTAGTGGGTCCTTGAGGATTTTTTTTAAAGCATACATACATGAATTTATTAGATAGTTTTTCGTGCGTGCAAATTCTGTGTGCTTTTGCGGATTTTTGTCATATTTAAACATATGTAAATCCCAGTGGAATTGAGAACAAACAAGATGCATGCTTCTTTCCTTCAAATTTGAATGTGGTTTTAAAAAATAATTTCAGCATTCATGGTTTGGGGTTTTATTAGTTTCTAATAGTGATATTTTTCATTTTCATTTCGCAAAAGTTGATTCGGTTCGGTAGTGAACTGAAGTTGCAGAGTTATTTGAACATTTTTTTAATCAAATGTCGAAAGTAAATGTATAATTTTGCGAATTAATTTTAGAAATTGATTCTTAAATATTTAAATTTAAATAAAAAATACATAAGTAAAATGCTCGTATATTTTTTCACACTCTAAATTCTTATTCTCCGTTAATATTTTATCTTTCAAAAATATAATGATATTTATGTTTTTACATATATGTCATAGTTTTTGTAAAATTATATTAAGTTATTGTATATCTTAAGAAATCATGTAATCATAGATCTCAAAATCTGGGAGATTTATGAGTTATGTGGAAAGTGTTGTTAATTTTAATTCAATGTAATACATATAAATGATTATTATGATCCGTATTAATACACTTTTAAACAGGGTCGGTCATCTGGAGGTTGCGGGGGATACTATGCACTTGGACCCTCGATTGACCGCCCCCTGACATGATCATGAACTAAAATAATGAACTATTGCACGTGAAAACATGACAATATTTCCATCGTTGTCAGTATGACAAAAAGTTCATTTTATCATAAACATTATTATAGTAGATCTATCAATTTTGACAATCTTCTCTCACAAACTATTTTTTTGATGATGCGAGTGGTTGGTTTTTGTTACTTGATTCGGAAAACTCTTGAGTATCCCCACCTAAACTGAACTTTTTAGTCAAGCATGTGTGCAGAACGCTTAAAAGCGCTTGCTTCAAAAAAAAAGTTGCAAAACATTGTAATTTTTCTGGAGTAATTAATGCATTAGCAAAAACAAAATCACGCATTTAATAAGCCTTCTTTAATATTGTATATTTGCGTTTGTAATTTTTTTTTTTTACCATACAAAACAATTTAGAGTCCTAAATGGTTTCTTGCATCTGGACCCTTTTATAGCAAAGACCGACTCTGGATTTAAATTGCACAAAAAGTTTAAATGCTTTGAATATTTTTATTAAAGCATTACCACTGTAGGCTTAGGCTAAATTCTTTAGGCTAAATATAAATATTTCTGAAATAGTTGATATACTCATGTGTTTGGGGATTTTTGATTCACGAATACTTAACATGCTAAATAACCAAATAGTTATTAATGATTAGCGATATATCTCTTAGCAAAATTTAAAAGTTTTCAAGCATTATAAATTCTTAATTAAAAACATTCATATATATGTATACTTTGTCTCTAACTTTTTTTAATCTGTGATGCCCGTTCTTCATTTTTTAATTCATTGGCCATTGTTTATTTTAATTAAACAGTTGTTAAATCCGAGACTACAATTGAAGATACGTAAGAACAAGATAAAATACTTTATTTATCAATGAAAAATAAATAAGGTCGCTCTCTCTCGAATCCCTCGTAATGTGTTAATTCTGAATTAGGATCAATTATAAACTCTTAGTTTACTTATCTCCTAAATTATAATTCAATATCTTCACATGAACAGTAGATTCTTATCCTAATACTTTAATTAGAATTCATTTCCATCCAAAGAAAAAATATCAATCAACAAGTCGTTTTCCTCTATCTACCTTCATTTTCCTTTCAATATATTTAATTTATATATCACTATCTCTAATTCAATTCGCTTCTATTGTATCTTCATCCAATTTACATAATAATGTTTCATTTTTATTGGTGAAAAAATTGTATTTTTTTATGCAATTAAATTCACTATAAAGAGCAAATGGCGAATAGCCTAAGGTCACAAACCTACAAAAAAACCTCACTTATTTTTATTTTTTCATCAAGATGTTTTACCTTCACTTTTTAATTCTTATTTTCAGAGCAGCTTTTCCAATATTAGCTTAAATTTGGTGCTCAAAAGTCTTAAAATTCTTTTCGCAACTTTAACCGCCAGATTCTGTGTGTTTCCTAACAAACAAAAAACAAATATTTTGCCATCAGCTATCCCTAAATCTTTCCTGTCCTTCCCAAAAGAACCTAACGATTGCTTTAACTTTTATCTAACCCCGAAGCATTAAGCCTTCTATATCATCCAACCAGTTCCCCCTTCATTGGCAATGACAGTCCCTACCATTAAGCCTTTCCTTCCCAACAGCGGAACGTGCTGGAGGGTGATGATTTCTTCCATTTTCATCAATCACGAGGTCACGGATTGAGGGTATTCTGTTCCAAGGGGTCCCGGGATACTCTAGATCTCCCTGAGGATCATCAGGGTATCAATACAACGAAGATATGGATGTTATCGATGAGATCTAGGTTTGTAGTGATATTAGTATTTAATCCTCGTGTGGTTATGTTCAATGGATTATAAGAAGGGATTGTGGCAGTGCCATTGGCAGAGATAAATTGAAAATAAATAAATAAATGAGGGTTTCTTATGATTTTTCAATTGTTTTATTTTGAAATATTATGTAGTGCAGGTTAACGTGTTTTTTTATCGTAAGAAATTAATATAAACCGTAATTTTTTCACAGTGTTCAGAAAATTATTGATTCATTTCAGTGTCGGTGCAAAAAAAATTGAAAAATAAAGCAGCATTTTAAATTCCACCAATATTTGGATTTATTTTGATAACATATCAAGTATATATATTTTGATATTCAGATAAAGTAGGTATGTAGTATACAAGCATTGTAATGTGCAGTAAAATCTCATCAAGTTGAAATTCTTTACCTCACAATTCTAGATAACCCGGATCGATCTGCACGAAGATTTCTTATTTTAAAAAAAATTTGAGAAGTGAGATGTAAATTTTCACAAAAACATATATTCGTTTCATTCATGTATTTTTTTAAAAAAATGTTTTCTTCACTGCTGTTTTCTAACAACCGTTAATAGGTGAAAGAAAGTTGCAAGGGTTTTACAAATGAATCAGTCATTTCAAAAATCACGCATATCACACAGTCAGAACTTTTCTAGAATCAATGAAAACTGTGTAATACAAAAGTACGCGAAATACCAAAGCCTTTTTCGTCTGAATATAGTGTTTAGACCTTAAAGTTAATAAACAGTTTATAGTTTTTTTTTTATTTATGAACGATAAATTTAAAAAAAACCAACCTAATAACATATCTTTGACTTGTGTTGTTTTAGCAAGAAACAGATTTAAGGGGTATTTAAATAAAAAAAAACAGGGATATTAATCATATTTTTAATCAAAATTAGAGATCTCTTAAACATTGATATTTTCGTGTTTTTCTTAAAGGTACAGAATCATATTCTCCAATTAAAAAAACTACTTAATTTTAGCAAGGAACAGAATTAAGTTGTATTAAAATTAAACAAAACAGTCATATTAATCGTGTTTTTAATCAAAATTGAAGAAGATATAATTTAAATATTAACATTTTCCAGTTTATCTATCTCATTAAGGTACTGAATCATATTCTCCCCATCATTCTCATCTGAATTATCTTCAATTTCTGCAATTGACCAGCAAATATGTTTCAATAGAATGACATATGCGCTTCCAGAATGTACTCCTGAACTACCTTTAAATTGTCTAATTTTTTACTGTTAATTGACACTTTCGATATAAAGGTTTTGGTTAATGGAAGTGATAAAGAAGTTGAAAGTTGTTCATCAACATAAATGATCAATAACTTCTCGAAGTCCCTTCTATCAATAAACTCCTCAGCTATGATGGTACCTTTTTATTCGGATCATAACGAAAACTTTTGTATGTTGAAGAAAATGTTCTTTTTTGTTATTTTAGAATACTTCTACCGTACGCTTTAGTTGACAAATATTTTTTTTTCTTATACAATCGGCCACCCTTTCTTAAATCACACAAAATCTTCAAATTTCAGTTCTGTGACTATAAATGTTGAACTGGAGTTTGAAACCAAATTAATGTGAACTTAGATACGATCATGTTATCGCACATTTTTTATGATATCAAAATCGTGGTCATTTGGTAGAAATGAATGACCGCGTACGGGAAAATGGTGACAAATTTTTTTCTAATCTTATGGAATCGGTCAAAGCTAACATTAATCTCAACAACGTATTTCTTTTGTTTTGTTCAAGACAACTATAGGTAAACAGAAATAAATGTTTAATATTTGGTCCAATACTATTTTTTATTAAATGCAACAGCATGGACAAATCATCATTTGCTCCCTTGATAGAAGTGCCCTCTAATATATGTAAAATGTCGATTTGCCTGTTTTCAGATCTTTTATACCAAAAAACAAAATGAACCCATGGTTACCGTAAATAAAAAAATGTTTTGTATTGATATGTATGACACTAATACATTTTGCATAAAACTGAATGTTATGGCTGCCATATTTTCTTGCTCCTGGCAAAGATCTTGAACAGATGCACGCAAGAGCCTCATAAGTCATTGACTTATATTGCTCATGTAATGAGCGACTATTACGCTCATTGTTTGAACAAGAAAAAATGTGATTTTGCGTAGTTGTTACCCAGATTGTGAGTCTACCCAATATTCCTATCGTTGTCAGTATGAAGTAAAGTTTATTTTATCATAAACATTATTGCAAGTAGATGCATGAATTTCAACAATCTTCTCTCAAACTAATTCTTGATTATGCGAATAGATAATTTTTGTTATTGATTCGGGGAATTCCCGAGAATCTCCACCTAAACTGAACTTTTCAGTCGAGCATATGTGCAGAACGCTTAAATGCACTTACAATATTAAGCATCGAAAAAGAAATTACAAAAAAAAAATGTATTTTTTCCGAAGTAGTTAATGTATTAGCAAAAACAAAAAAAAATCACGCTTTAAATAAATATACATTAGTAATATATTTTCTTGTTTTTAATTTTTTCTTACGTTACGGAAAATTTAGGGTCCTAAATGGTTTCTTGCATCCAAGCCCCTTTATAAAGAAGGCCGACTCCGGGTTTACCTTTAAAGGGGCATTCGCGACAAAAAAAAGTATGTTTAGACACAATTTGACTTATATGGTTTTTGAAATGATCGATTTAAATATTCTGTGCAAAGTCACAAAAGTCTTACTTAACACCTCTTATCATCAGGGACAAATGGCGTAAGGTGCTACATTGTCTAAATGGAAACAACTTTTCCCGCACTTCGAATGTTCACAAAACAGACGTCTTTATTTTCTGTAAATATGATTCATACTCGATTTGCTTATTATAAAGAGGATTTTATGTATGTTTTATTTAATTGTTTCCACTCTTCGGTTAACCCGAATTTTTGATAACTCTTGACTTCCTCTGATTCCAAATGATCCGATTTAACGAGGTTTTTTACTGTATATACTACATTATTTCATATTTTAAAATTTTAGATTCAGCGTATTTTGTATAAGTTTAGCAAACGCTTTACTTTTAGAGTATAATTGGATATTTTTAAGAACAAATTCTTTGTTTTAAAATTAAAAGAATGTAAATTAAAGATATATGTTTATGTACTCATAAAATACGCGAGAATAGTTTTACACTTTTCTTTACATGATAAATGTTTCCAAATTGAACTCCAATATAAATATAAATTTGAAAAGATTCATATTAAGAAAAATATTAATTCCATTTGTGTTTCTATTCAATTGCAAAATTATTCAAAAACAACTACTTTATGTCAAACATTTTCACGAAATTGTTTTTATCGAAGTTATTATCCATTCTTCCAAAAAAAAAAAAAAGTGGCATAAATATCCATATATAAAACTGTTTTCCGAAACTAACAATACGTTCAAATGCTTCAGAGCATTTTCATATGATTTACAACCAAATTTGGAATAAATTAGTCAATAATAATCACGAAATGCTTATACCATTTGAAACATTCATTTATTTCATTTTTTTTTATCTTTATTTGAAACCAGTTTTTTTTCTTTTGTTCCTAATTATTGCTTAAGAGATTCGTATAAAAGATTTCAAATAATCCTACGCAAATTCTATAATACTATTTATAGAAAGACTGAAAAGTTGTGACTTTTTCGCATTATTGATTATTTTAATTATGTGTATAAAGAAAATATTTGCCAACTACGTATTCCAATCCGTAGTAGAAAAGTGAACAATAAAAAAATTGAGCGCATGATAATTTACTGTAAAGTATTTTTTTATTAAAAAAGTATTGTTTACTAATCGTAATTCTTTTATTATTTAATCACATCATAATTTAATAACAAAACAATATAAATATTGTAATATTTCAAGCAGTTTTTGAATTATTTTCTAAGCTATCCGATAATAACTATATTAACTATAATTCGTAAGTAATTACCCAAAAGAACACTTTGATATAAATTTAATAACACGCATATATTGGTATTATATTCATAAATTATTGCATTAAGATATGTATTTTGAAATGAAAGATTCAGTTTTAAAGCCATGATTCATATTTCGAAATCTGAGGTAATATATTTTGAATTAAGTATACCTTCTGAATTAAAACTTAGCGAATTATTACTAACCGGATTTTATTTCCATCAACAACTCTAGAATATAAAGCATGGCTGTGATGAATGCTAATGCATGTCTTTTTGTTTCCTATCTCTAATTTAAATAATGTAAATCATCTTTATTCTCTCTTAAATAAGGACCTATGTGGCTCTGTGACTTCTCAATCTCTGATTCCAAAAAGACGAAATCTGTCTCTATATTCCGGCCAAACAGCGCAGATGCTTCAAGTACACCAAAATCCAAAAGCGTAATTCAATAGCTAATGTTAAACAAATTAAAGCCGCTTAATTTGATCAAAGCAATTCCCCAGTAAAAGTAATCACGCTGAATTAAAAATGTGCGCAACGCCAAGGACTAAGCCTTACGCATTCTGCAAACAAAAAGGAAGAGTTCTCTAAGACCGGTTTAATCTAGTGTCCTCTCCTAGACAAGTGAGCGAAAGACACTTATTGGATCAAGCCTTGTATAGGGAAGCAATTTGATATTCTAATCAGAAGTTTGTTTGTATCTAGTTACGTTGCCAGAGAAAGGAATTAAGTTTGTTCTAAATTGAATCCATCGGCGCAAAAATTTTCCTTGTTGCCAGATTGAGCGGGTTAATTACTGAGTTTAACTTTCGTTGATCCTGGAAATCAGCGCCGGTGCTCGGTTCGATGTTAAAATTTTGAACTGAGCCATCCGATGTGCTTACAAAAGAACAAGAAGGAGGAAGAGTGACGAGAGGTATTAAGGGGGTTATTCTCAAATGAACATCTAGATCAAAGTTTTTCGATTCAAAAGGCTACGAAGTGAAATATTTTGAAATAACCGGCAATGTTCGTGTAATAGGAGTGCATAAGAATAAATAAGCAGAAAAAATAGAAATTGCCACTGATGAGTGAAAAATAAAATCAATGAGAGATTAAAAAAATTTTAATTTAAAGGGACTTAGTACCTTTTGAAATCAAAAGTAGAACATTTTGACAAACTTTTTTCGATTCATCATAAATCAACAATTTTTGCTCATTTCAATATGAAACTTTGCCAGTTTTTGTAACAAAGTGTATAGTTTAAAATATTGGGTCAAAGTTTGCTATTAAATTAATATATCTTCTGAAACAACATGAAATATGCGTACAAAATTTAAAAAATAAATTAGCTTACCTTACGTTACCCACAAGATAACATTTGAAAGATGTACAGTAGAACCATAATTCTTATACCAAATTAAAGCTAAATAATGACCTTATTCTGTAAACCTCAAATTTTAAATTTATCTTACATTAAAAAAAATTGAAAAATTGAAAACAGTTATCAAATTTGTATTTAGTAATTTTTTTTTCATCTATCATGCTATAAAATAAAATCTAATAATCCCATTAACAAAAGTGAGGTTCACAGAATAAAGAACTAAAAGTACAACACTCATGTAAAATTTTAAAGCTCTGCATGGAAAACAGTTTTTTTAATTCTGTGGGAAAGTGTGAAAATAAGAAACTGAGAAAAAGAGGTTTCTTTACATTGCATTACAAAGAACAAGCCACTTTAGACATTTACATTTTTTGTTGCACAGGGCGTAATAATTGTCGGATTTTGACGCGGTTTGCTTTAAAATGCTTCTAACATTCAACACTATATTTTGAAAACAAATTTGAAAAATCGAATTTTTGTAGGTGCAAAGGTACTAAGTCCTCTTAAAAAAATATAAATCTGGTATATTCATGTACAAAAAAATGCATGTAGAACACAATTTTTCTAGTTTGCGTGATATTTAATTTTCTTACAGTTTGTAACACTTTTTCCTCGTTGTTTAATTGTACTGCCCTTTTTCTTTATAATTACGTCGTCAATAATTATTAGACTCCAACTGAAGACGCAAAAGAGCAAGATAAAATACTTCATTAACAATCACTGAAAAATAAATAAGATCATTCTCTTTCTCGAAGCCTAATTAATTCTTCAATTCTAAATTAGGATCAACGAATAAATTCTTAGATCACCAGTTCACTCGTTCTGTTTCAACACTTCTCGCAAACAGCCGAATTTATTTTAGTACTTTAACTGAAATTCATTTCAATCCAAAAGATTAACGGCGACACTTCAATACAACTTACAAATATTTATCAACCTGACGTTGTCTTCTGTCCCCCTTCATTTTTCTTCTTTCAATTCTGTTTCATTTATATATCACTATTTCTAATTCAATTCACTGCCCTTCTTATCTTCATCTAATTTACCTAATCACGATTCGTTTGGGTTGGGAATATATTGTAATGTAATGCATTTCAAATTACTGTGAACTCCCCTAGGTCAGTGAAGAGAAAATCGCGAATAGTCCAAAGTCGCAAGTTTATTTTGTGAATTATTCTTTGAATTGCTCAAGAGATTGTGATTCATAAAATAGTAAAATAAGTTATTTGTAAAGCTATCAAGAATAATGTGAAGTACATTAGTATGCGAATTAATTAGAATATAATGCGAAGTACATTAGTATATGTTCTATGGAAAATGAGAGACGAAATTATTCATTCGATTACATTCCAATTACTTTTATATATGAGTCCTAATATATTTCTACGTATTTTACTCCCATCGTAAAAACGTTCTGAGGTATAATTACTCTTAAAAATTGAACAGTATTTTCAGCAATAACTTTCGTACTATTATTGCACTTTGCAAAGAAATTAATTATTATTAGAATCTGTCTCTTCATATCATTTAAAGGATTGAAATTAACGGAATTCAATTAAACTGAATATAAAATGAAACATTTACAGTAAATATTCTGATTCAAACATTAGCGCAAAAGGCAAGAACAAAAAATAAATAAAATAATTCCTTGTAAAATGCTTTTTTAAAAAATATTTTTTTAATAAGTTCATGTTTAGTGCTAAAAAAACCTTTTAAAATCTCAATAACAAGGTCCTGATCCAACGAATTTTGTGAGTTTATGCTAATTTTAATATTTATATTCTAATAAGATAAACTGAAGAATTATTTCAGGAAGATGGCAAAACTAATAAAAGTATTTTTAAGAAATTTTCATGTATTTCAAAAATCAGTATTGCCTACATACATTTTACAGATTGGTAAAAACAAGAGGTTTTATCTGTTTATAATGAAAATATAATTTCACATGAGTTGCATGTTTAAAAACAATACGTAAAATGTTTAAAAAAGTATTTGTCTATGAGATTTTTTTGAAAGGAACAAAAAGACTTTTACTTTATCTAAAATTATATTCAATTCAAATACCAAAAAACATTATACTGTAATAAAAAATATTCTAAAATAAAATTATTTAAGATTTTTTTTAAAAAAAATAAAGTTTCCTCGTCATTCTTAAAGAACACTTACAGAGCGATCAATGAATGTTTTAGAAACGTTTAAAAAAAGATTTTTAAGAATCAGTACAAAAATTGATGTTTCTTTTGTCCCCTTCTATTAGACTTTTTCAATCTTCTCAAAACAAATCGAATTTTCATTGTTTTATTATTCCTTTGATGATACGAGCTGTATCACTTAATTTCAGAATTTCATCATCACATTCAAAAATTTATTTGTTTTTATAAGTGAGTCAAAACACTAAAATGACGAGCGATTAGTCTGTCCAGTTTTCTTAATTAAAAAAAAATAAAATGCCGTCTCTCTCTTTCTTTCTTATTACTTTAGTTTTCTTTTTACTTTATATTTTTTATTCCTTCAAGACGGATGTTAAATAGATAAATAATATTCGAGCCATGGACGAAAATATCTCCTCTTCTGTGAAAGAGCGAGAGCTAACTCCCAAAACCAATTTACGATTTAAACAGCGTGATTTTCCCGAGTCGAACGTCATAAATGGAATTTAAGAAACATTTCTTGTTTTCGTTCCTTAATTTCTCTTCTTTTTCTTCTAAAAATCTCTCCTGGTCTCCATTTTTTTCCCTCTTCTTTTCCCTGTTCCATCGCTGTGTCATAACCGAACGAAAGAAAGACTGGATTAAAGCAGCAAAGCGAGCCAAAGTGGATTATTATATGCAAACTAGAGATTATTTTGGCCCCCAGAGAAATGGCGCCGATTTCGGCGACAATTTGGCTCCCGGCTACAAAATCTCCAGGGGTTATAACAGTATTTATATTCAGTTCGCGCCATTTGATTCTATTTTCCCTTTTGCCTCATTTGAATAGTAATAAGGATGAGGAAACGAGGGAAAAAATTCTGTCAACCGGGGAGCACAATTTTCTTCTTCCCCTCTTTTTCCCTTCTATCAGATATTATTATATTTTTTTGACTTTAATCACAGCTCTCATTTCTGCCGTGATTACTTTTCTTGATTTTTTTCTTTACTTTATTTTTGTTTGTAGCTACCCAACTTGTTGCAGGAATCGGAATCATGTCTTTTTCTTGTCGACTGCAGTGAATTCTATTCTCGGTAATTTATCAAAACTGCGAACTGGGAGAAAAACAGTGATTTATTATTGTTTAGTAGTTAAAATATTGAGATATTTCCGAGAGCTTTTGAGAATTTTAAGTGGCAATAGGGACTAATACAAATTATTTATTTATAAAAGTCTCTAATTAAATTGAAAAAATATTCCTTTGAGTATTTTTTTGTTCTATATCCCAACATATGAGCAATTATTTTTCATGACTCAACTCTCCTTAGAACTTCATTTCCAATAAATTATTTTTCGTTTTAATGGTGTTTCATAATGCAATGAATTAAAATCTATGTTGTTAATTTTTAAGTGAAATCTAATAAAGTATAAAATGTTAAAAACTAATATGAAAGACTAAGCTGAATTTTAAATATTTATAATTCAAAATTGTAAATAGTTTTGTATTTTCGTATTTTTCTCATAAAATATAGTTTTTCTTGAATAATGCATTTTTTAAATAAGTTTCTACTGTATTTCTTAGTTTAATATATTCATTCGAATTCTCATTTGTTCTTTCATAATTCCCCAGAGATAGCAAACAAGCGTATTATTGAAATTCTCCATTGCAGACTGTTTTCGATGTTTCACAACTAATCGAAATATTTTACAGAAAAGGAATTCTGTAGTTTCCTAGCCGAGTTCTTTTGTAAGCAATAGCAATTTATTACGAATCAAAATTTTAACTTTCTTTTTTTGTATAATATTTATTAACAGTATGAATTTCATCTATCAATGCACTTTTAATTAAAAATGATATCTGGTTGTATTCCCTTCATGACTGAATAGAATGGCTGAAATTTAATGTTCAAAAGACAATAATTAATTAATAACTTTTTCATTAATCCTTAAGTTAATATTTTATTTAAGCGAATACAAGCTTGATTTAATGCAGGACCAAATTACTGATAATATAAATAAAAATATTTCTGTATGAAATGAAGTAGATGGCTTAGAAGGGTTAAACAAGTTTTTTTATGTTACTGTTTATATAATATACTGAACAAAAACATTTTAGCACAAGTTTTAAAAGCGACATAAGTTTTAATCTGATACTTATAATTATATGTGACGATTGATTGATTTGGTAAGCCAAATATTTTTAATCAATTTTCTTTACGCCTTTTTGTGCGATTTGTTTCGTAATATTTATGATTGATCACATAATAGTTAATATTAAATATAAGTAATAAAAAACGTAATCGATTATGATAACAAAATCATTAAGCTCTTCTGCTAGTTTTAATGAATTTTTGCTTCTTAAGTTACGCATTTCGATTGTAAACGATGTCTTGCAAAATAGCATAGATTTCTATGGCCTTATTTTTTAAATCTAAATATGTATGTTTATTTTTACAATTGTATTTCGAAAATTTTCATAAATGAAAAAGATCCCACTTTAGTAAAATTTTAAACTAAAATATGTAGTATTTTTATCAGAATTTTTTAGCCCTTCGAATCACAAAAGAAGACTAAAATTTTTGAAAACCAAAATGAAAATAATTTTTTCAAATTTATTTTCATTTCCTGTACTTTTCGTCAAAAAATCATAATTAAATTATCTTATCACAATGATATAAAGGGCACAGTTTTAAGAAAAAGTTTCGAAGTGTTTCAAGTTTAATTCATAACAGTTATTAATATATTAGATTCAATTACATGTTCAGTTATTTCTATACACTGAATTTGTAGTAAATTATTTTATCAATTTCCTTAGCTTAACTACACACATTTATTAATTACAGGGCATTAAGTTTATTATGTTATTTTTTATAATATTACTCATTCGCGCGCGAAG